>KZ651533.1:431155-443886 GCA_001010745.2 Gerris buenoi
AAAAAAAAAAAAAAAAAAAAAAAAAAAAAAAAAAAAATCGTTGCTTTGAAAAAAAAAAATGAAAAGCACAATTTTTCAGAAATCAAAGATGTATTAATGGAAAAAACAAAACCAAATTTATATTTTTGCTTAGGCTATCATCTTTTAGTTTATTTATTTGTTGAGCTGAGGAAAGCGAAGCTCTTATACTACACTTTGCATTTGGTTGGACACTTACTCCTCTTGAACGGCTGAACCGATCCACACAAAATTCGGCACGGCCATAGTGACCAACCACAGGAAGGTATAAATCAAAAATGGTCCAAATAGGTACACAGGGGTACGGGGTAAAAGTCAAAACAGTATATTACGCCTTTCATGATGCATATCGTTGGCAAGCTCTTTAAGAGTAAAGTTGTTATTGTTGATATATGTTCACTTTTGTCATATTTTTATTTAAGAGTGTTTTTCTATTTAAAAGAAAATTCCATCCATTCTATTTTCTATAGAAAAACAGGGAAAACAATTATTTTTAATTAAAAATTAGAAATATTACTAATTTTGATCCAATTTCAGCTGTTTATATATAAAAATGTTTATGGTTTAAGATTAAATTGCACGCTCAGCTCAATATTGCAAGCAGACAACTGCAGTGCACACCTAGGTTATACGAGTATTTACTGCTATATATATATATATATATTGTTAGAAAATGTAATAAAATGTAATAAACACGGCACAATAATTATTGAACAAACTGTTTATTAATAAAAACAAAATTATAAGTTTTGAAGCGGCATGGAATCTGGTTGGCGAGCGGGCCAGAACGAGACTGAACTGTGGATTCCCTTTTTCCCTTCTCCCGCTTCGCCACCCAGCAGCGGCTTCCGACGCTAGCGCCCCAGTGGCAACACCAGGCACCCACCACTGGTAAACTACATTAAAAGATCGCCAACACGGCCTTTCCTGACAGAAACTTCGTTCTCGAAGTTCGTCGAATCTGAAGCACATTCAAAAAAATTATTACCAAATTGAACACAAAAAAAATAAAAAAATAAGCTACAGCCAATTTGAGAGTCAACCATCTTACAAGTCATTATGCTAAATAAAATTTGTTGACCTCAGCCATCCATCAAGCATGATCCTCACTCAATTTGAGATCAAGAATAATCACATGAACTGGTGAGACCGCAGCCTACACCCCGGCTCGACCACTAAACGGCACGAGACCGAAAACAATAAAATAATCACATGAACTGGTGAGACCGCAGCCTGCACCCCGNTATATATACAAATGCTTTGCAAAGAGCAACTTTTACACCTGGAAGATATTTTAAAGTGAAATTGGACGAAGACCGGGTAAACGGTTTAGATGTTAATATGCACCACGATCATACATCATCAAGTTGCTAAATCCACTCGGAGACCAAACAACGATTAATCAAATCTAATAAAGAGAACCCCCACCAACCCACCTCCCCTCAACTCTTCCAGCTTTGATTAATGTGAGAAAACGTTCCAAAACTCAACTAATAAAACCCGATTCATCAACTTAAATCTCTCTTATCAAATCAATTAGTAAGTTCTCTTTTTTAAAATATTAATATAAGTTTATTAAAAACTAAATTAAAATTGCTTTTATAATAAACATATGAATTTTCAATTTTTAATTAGCTACATCAAATTAAAAATTTAATATCATCTAGGCTAATAATAAAGATTAAAATATTTTATTATGTAATCGTTAAAGTTAATATTGAGGTACCAAAATGTTTATGACTTTGATTATATTTATATTGATTGATTATGTATAAATATATGGTGTAAAAAATAGACTGCCAATTAGTGATGCCTATAGCTCCCTTGCGCCTTATTGTGTAATTTAATTTAATGTTTTGCATTAAAGACCCATTATTGTATATTTTATTTAAATTTCCTCCTTTTTATTTCGAGCTTACTGAAGGTAACTGAAGCATTGTGTTCATTAATATCCTTTTTTTGTACATCTAAAATAGTTTCCATAATAAGGACTTTCGCAAAAATGTTCATATATACAAATTAGAAAGAAATGAGACAATAAAAGTTTCCTTGGTGCATGGTACGCATATTTGTTAAGGAAATTTTTAATATGGTGAAAAATAAAGATGATCACTATTCTTCCGTTACCTTTGGTAAGCTTTAAAGCAAAAATGGTACTGCCAATTGCTTTTTTGCTGTTTTAACTCCACTCTTTTTCTTAAGAGATCTTACAATCCACAATCCAATTTTCCACAATACTTTCTCTTTCTGTATTACTATTAGCAGGACTCCCGTGATTCGTTACGGAGTGTGTCATAATTTATTGTATTTTTTACGGAATAAGAACTACCGTCAAGAAACATTTAAGTTCTTTAGCTACCCCAGCATATCTAGATGTTATTCTTTTTCCTAAAATATTAACTTAAGAATCAAGGAGAAGCCCTTTATAAATCTTTCTATCTGTAGAAATATAGTCTGACCTAAATTCCTCTTATTTATTGTTTTACTTTGTCCCTATTTCTAGGGATTGGATTTTTAAAATATCCTGCCTTATTACTTAAGAAAACTGACTGTTAAACTTAAGAAAAGTGTAAAGTTGGTTTCAATTACAACTGCCAATAACTTCGTTTCAATACAACTGCCATCAATTGGTCGATCAAAAAACCCTTTTACATGACATATTCATGTTGTAAATGACAGTTAACTTCCAAATTTAAAAGTTCTAGTGCAATTGGTTCCGTAGATATTGACATGAGTAATTTAGCCCTACAAATGGCGGTTGCCCTGATTCAAGATGGCGGATCGTGAACGTGAAATTATGTCTTAGATAGTACCTAGAGGCTATGGAGGAACCTACATGCAAAATTTTTAGTCCAGTAGTCCACTGCCACTGCTTACAAAATGGTCATAAGACCAATGGTTTCTGAGATCATGATAAGTGATTTAGTGGTATTTAGGTTTTATATGACTAGCTAGCTATACAATAGAAACTACGTATTTGAGCAAGTAAAGCGCAAATGCTCAATGTGGTCAATCGCATAATTGCCAATGACCTAAATGTTGGTTTTGACCGAATCTTAGCATCCTCTTGTCACAGATTCATTTACTCCAGAATCAATGTCCATGACAACCTTCTTGTTGAAACTAACCTCATTGACGCTTTAAAAGAAATTAGACTCGAGTATTCTGTACTATTTCCTTTCCCTCCCACAATTCGGATTACAAATTTATTAGCTCTGGTGAGTACTCATCATCCATGCGTCACTTGGTGATCTTTAAATTTTGCTGCAAAGCGTCGTAGCGAAGTTTAATTAGAAATTAGAATTGTTAGAGTGCATTTTTATGTTTTGGTCTCACCTGCTTTACTTAATCTCTAATAAGTGGTTTTATTATTTCTTATATCAGGTGTTGATTTGGCTTTACCTGTATTCTGTGTTTGCTAAAACTACTATAGTTGACATTACTTGCTGATTTCGCTATCACAACTGGAAGCATCTTCAGAGGTGTGATGCATCGCGATATTGACTGTTGGTTGTTGATACTTTGCTTCGAGTCAACATCACGATGCATCCCACCCCTGAAGAAGCTTCCAGTAGTGTAAGCGAAACGTCGGTCTTTAATCCCTTCTTAATGCAGATTCTACTGGAAAACCAAGTTTTTTATTACGAGCCAAGCATACAACTCAAACTTAAAACTCAAACTTAAAACTCGCGGAGCATACACACTAAGATATCTTTTTTTTTATTTTTTTTTAAATGTAAATAATGTATGGGAAAGTGCTTTTAAATAAAATGATCGACTCTTTGATTCTTGCTCCAGTTTATGTAAATAAGATCTATATCACTTAAAAGTCTTGTTATCAGGTATTTGTTTTGATATTAAACTCAATTTCTAGTAATTAACATTTTACCATCTGAGTAAACATGAAATATCTTCTAATTACCTGTTGTAAAGATATTTCCGTACAGCTTTTGAATTATCTACATCGTGTTGTATAGAGGTTTCTCCTGGTAAGTATAATCACAGTAACATCTGCTTACCGAGAAATATGTCATCAAGAAGATATACTAAGTTTCCAATCCTTATACATTATCTTCGTATGCATACAATATTTTCTAATCAACTTGTTTTACATCGAATAGCTTTTACATTACTTGTCCTTATGGTGTTCAGATTTCTCCAGTGAAGCATAAAAGCGCTGTCTACCAAAGTTATGCCATAATAAATAAGAAACAAGAGTCGGATATTTTAGCTTCCAGAACAACTTAGGAAAAAGAGGAAGTGTCTTGGGTCAATAAATTAATAACTAACTGAGATTAATTATAACTGATAAGAAAAAATCTGTACATATTTTCTTAATAACCTCTAGCTTAGAAAAGCAAATTTAATTTATTCTTGTTCAGAGTATCAATTAAACCATACGTTACTTATCCGAGAAAAAACTATTTTCCGAATCAGCGGCGCAATAAGATAGAGAATAAAGAGTTTACAGTTGATATATGTATTTGGGAATGTATTTCCATATAATGTCTGTATAAATAGGTGTATGACTATATTATAATATGTATTGTACAATATTTTTCCAAACCCATAATATTGTAATGTACTAAAACTAGTTACAGCAGCCGTGAAAAGCTTAGGATCAAGTTATGTGACATATGCAACCGGATAGATGCAGATGCAACTACAAATAAGCAGCTACCCATTTATATAGGGCTGCTGGGTGGACACTAAATAGGGCTTCTTGCCGCAGTCGGGAATCGAACCCGGACCTTTCATTATAGTGTAATAATAATAAACTAACTGGGACCCTCTCTTAATGGGTGTCAAATAAAAATTATTTAAAACCCAACAGAGTATCTTGGACCCTAAGAACCAAGTTATGTGTCAAACTAGAACTATTTAATTGTTAGAAATCTCATAAGATGGCAGCAGCTTCCAGGGACCAGTGTCGTTTCCAAGAGTCTAAGTGCCATCCATAACCTTCCCCGTTGTTAGTGTTTTATATTTCCAATATTTCTTGCTCGCGTTTTTTACTTATAATTCTGCGTCGAATATTTTTGGAATCCCGACTTATCGTGACCATTTCAGGGATATTTTCAACAGCTCCTTTGCTTAAGACTCTTTTCATGAGCCCTCCTTTGAGAATGATCCCTATAATGGGTCCGAAATGTCGGGATTCAATAAATCTTTGACGTGGCCTCTCCTAGACTTATTAGACGTGGCCTATACTCTTCACGCAACTCCTAGACGTGGCCTATACTCTTCACGCAATTCCTAGACGTGGCCTATACTCTTCACGCAACTCCTAGACGTGGCCTATACTCTTCACGCAACTCCTAGACGTGGCCTATACTCTTCACGCAACTCCTAGACGTGGTTACTCTTAGTTATAATATTTATTATACACATATGGATTTACAGTGTATTTTCCATGAATAATTATTAGCACATTTCTCTCGCTCATCTTATACACCATACTGAAGGTATAAGAGAGAGGCAAATAATTTAACTGATTTTTACAAGCTTTTATTTAACTAGCAATGTTTGTATGTATGTATGTTTGTATTTACTATGTATGAATGTATGTATGTTCGGGTCAAATCTTGCAACTAAATTTTAAAGCAGTTATTCTCAACCGATTGAATTGAAATTTTGCTTACACGTTTAGTTTGGATGACAATGCATGATTAGCTAAGTGAAGTCATTCTAAATCCAATATAGCGGGCAGTTCAAGATGGCGAACTAGTTATTTTTTGCGCACATGATATGGGTATAAAATGAAAGGGTTTGCTGAAAAGAATACGAATAAAAGCTTGTTTTTTTTTTTAAATATTTCTTTTTATAATCAACTTATTAGCTTGTATAAATATTGTTAAATCAATAATTACTTATAATTTAGTTTCCACTAAAAGCTCCTTTAATTTTAAAATAAGATTGAATTTGATAATAATTATTTGTACAACAATAACTCAAGATATAAAAATACATATTTTCGAAGGAAGTACAAATAAAGATATGCATATTTAAAATATTCATAATAAAAAGATAAAAGTACCTAAATGCAATGGAATGGTGGAAGCGGAAGAGAATGGTAACGAGATGATAGCGCCATGGTTATGATAGTTGTTAAGAAGGGATAACCAAGGATATAAATTGTTCCAAGAGATATTCCCTCGTTAGTGGGTACTAGAACTCAAGAGTTATTCTGACCATCATTTCGTAATGGTTTGCTTCCCTAGCGCCTCCCCCTGGCTCCGACCCCTTCTAACCCTAATATAACCATCATTCTACCAAGAAAACCCTAAGTTAGGGTCCCTCACCTTTACCCCTTAACTTTCATCAATGAAATTTTCCGCTTAAACTGCGAATAAACAATTTTAAGGAAAAGATTATCATTTCTCGACTGAAATAAGATCTACAATATAATATTCAAAGAAAAGAAAACTTAAGTAAAATATGATACACACATTTTCCTGTAACTCTCAATAATATCAAGAAGATAAAGTTTCCTTTTACAATTGTAAGCTATATGAAGGAAAGGAATTATGTTATATAAAGAAAAGTTTCTTGAATTCAAAAATCGAAACATCTCTATAAAACAAACTCAAGATTAACTATATAGTCTATTTTCCGAAAAAAAGATACTAGATTTTTTTTTTAAGAATTTACATATCTTCTTTTTCAAAGTACAATCAGACAAAATTTTACCTAGAAACCTTAAGGAGATTATCAAGTAATAGGAGCAGCCTTGCATTTGTATAAATTCTTTTCTGAAGTCTGTCATCCTTTGTAATCTATAGAAAAATTATTTTGAAGGTAAATTTCTTTAGTGACAATAGAATTTTTCGCATTAAACGAAGACTTCAATAAGTTCAATACATATTACATAGAAATTGATACTCAAATCCTCTTCTTATTTTATAGCATAAGTATAGTTTAGTAAGTAGTTTATACTTTCTCATATAAAGAGGAAGTATTGTGATGGCGGGAAAATTTGATTTTGATATTTTGATAGATTTAGACGTTTTGAAGTCCCTTGAGTCCAAAAAAGTGGTTTTTAAATACTACATTTCCATGTGTAAATAAAAGGATTGAAACCTGATTTGGGATTTAATAAGTTAAGAGTTTCCAAGAGTGGTATTAAATCAGTATTTAATACGAAATAAAAAAACAAGCTTCAAAAAATAACCTTCACCTGTTATAACCATGCTTTTTATTACCTATTTTGACAGATTTTGCTACAGTTTCTACAAAAAAATACGCTAGGTTCACTCATACCGACGCTCTGCGCATGTCAGGATCAAGTTCAGGTGTTTCCATGCAACTAGATCCAGATACGATCCCAGAATTTAGTGGATTGTATCGGGATCGGGATTGAACTTAATCCGTTTTGACTCTAGGTTTCCATGGACACTTTGAATCCTAAACCTGTATTCTACCCGCATTCAATCTGTATTTAAACATCATGGAAACGTAGTAAAAGAATGTCTACATGACGTCTGTCGTCTGTTGTCTGTGCCTGGAGCCTAAATTACTATGCCGATTTTGACAAAATTTGTTATACATCTTAAGAAAAATCATACCCTGAGGTGATATCGAGAAATAAAAGGTCAGCCATAGCGAAGCATAAAGATATGATAAAGTCATTGAACACTTCCTTTGAGAACTACACATAATACGTTTGTAGTTAGTTGTTATCAAGTAGTACTTGCAACTCCATTCAATTTTAGTCCTCATGTTTAAAGGAGAGTATGAATCTTACGAAATTTGTGAAACAAAGTCCTCGTTCAGGTAATAATAAAGTAATTTTATCTTGACCAAACTTTATCTAATGTAGTTCTTACCAGTTGGAAGTGCATCAATTTTGATTAATCTATGTGTAAATGTAGATGATATCTGAACTTATACTACCAATAATTGTGTCTAAATAAACAAGACTATAGCTTTGTCTTATCTACAAATTATTTTTCTATCATTCAAAAAAATATTTACATAAAACCAACATCTATCTAATTAAAATTATTGAAGATATTAAACCGAAATCCATCCTGTTTCTAAACTATATAATTCACTTAAGTCATGAATATATAAATGTATTCTTTAACTCCTTGTCAGAATATGATGAAATACTATTCTATAAGGAAAAAAGAAGAAAACGATATATGGTCTCAGTTATTAAAAAGTTGAAATTCCCCCCGCAGAAACAAGAAATAAAAATGAGGTATAGTTTAACGACGTCTGTATCACGCGATAGTTAAAACAACAGCGAGATATAAGTTTAGGGAACTCTAATATAGAACTGACAATTTTAACTAGACAAAAAAAAACCTCCACGAAAAACTTTTTATAATAGCATCCCGCCTAAAAAAGAGAAGGTTTTTTACGTTTTTTTAAAAAACGTGTCCTTTTCGAAAATAATAACAGTATGTGTTTCCTTTTGTAGATTCCCCCCGACTCTGTGTTCACGGCCAAACTTCAGAACTGTAGGTTCTCAGTAATATACACCTTGGACTTTGGACATTCATGTTTTTATTTAACGTGATATCCTTTTAAATCTATATTAAAACATTGTGTTTAAGATGTGCTATTTCTTATGTTAAAAATGTCCTTGAAATTTTATGACAATAAAAACTATAGAGTAGATACCTACTATCAAAGAATGCAAAGATTGAATTAATATGTATAATAACCCTAACAGTTGATCGGGACTAAAACCCACAAGAAAAAAATATTCCTATTTTTTCCTATTTATACTAATATTAAGTTCGAAAGCATTAACATTGTTTATACGATATATACTTATGTATTTTTATATTTATTCGAAGTTTATTAATTATTAAAGGAAAGTGAGCATATTGTCAGGCCCCAGGTCCTAATTCACCAAAGAGGAGAGTGGGTATTTGACCGGGGCGGCGGCAGCAGGGCAAAAAACCAAAAAACCGCGAACCTTTTTGGGTTTTCCCTTTTTTATTATGAGGTACCATAAAAAGACTCTGCCCAGGGCTCCGTTTACCCTAGATCCACCTACATATTGTTGATTTAAATTATAGTTGTAAACTTAGAAAAATGGTTTACCTTTGAACTTTTAACAATTACAATTCTAACCCTGTGTAGTGTAGCCCTGGAGGAATCTCATCTTTCCTGAATTATATCCCCTGTCAGATTTCTGTTCTGAAAATGGTTTTCCCAGTTTGTTTCGTAGTTCATCGTATCCTTTTACAAGGAAGAAGGAGGGGGGGGGCATTTTCAATTAACGCCTCAAATTATTGATTTGAATTGAATTTCAATTTGGCTTAAAATAACACAAAAATAGGAAAATGGCCGGAATCTCTGAGTTCTCTCATTAGACTGATTATTTATTTTCTTTTGACAAGGTAACTTGCTCTTTCACAAAAAACCATAACAAACCAAAAAATAATATTGAATAAATAAATAAAACAAAATTCCCTGCGCTCGCTCCACGAAACCTAGAAACGGCCTTGATTATAATCCTATTTTTAGTTGAAAACACTCATTTTATTTACTTATCTTTTATATAATCGAGTAGTATCCCGACAACGGGCGACGGCAACGGCAACGGCGACGGGTGACGACTCACCTCTAAATGATTTATAACGTTAAAAATTGATGCGCCATAAGCTGGGATTGAACCAGTGACCTCCAACACATGAGGCGGGTCCTCTACCACTGAGCCACTCCCTTGCACCGAAGCTACGAGCATAAAACTTACTATTTAAATATTTTAATTATAACTAGATCTTTTTTAACCATATTTATTCTGCCCGTTGCCACGGGCATAACGGCTAGTTAATAATATAAGAAGTCTGTTAATTATTTATTATTTTATAGATCAGATCTTTTCTCAGAAAGGTTGGCTCATATCTTCTTCCCGTCCCATGGACACATGTGTATTAAAAAAAATAATTATATAGATTTCAAAATATGTATAGGATTTAAACTTAGTAAGTGGGCAAAACAAAAATCATTATTTATTGGTATCCTATTTCTTATTGGGTATTTAAGAGTAGTTGTTTTGACCTCTTTTAATTTCAAGTGGGATCACATTCATTTTTAGACGGATATTAATATCGAATAATTGAATGATCTGTAGGTTAATTTTTACGTACCAACCAATATTAATAAAACTTGGCAAAAATTGTTAAGATATAATTTTTTATAAGAAATGTTGATAGACTTCTGAAAGGTAGGACTTAAAAAGGTGTGAATATTAGCATTAATAATTACTTGTTGAAAAAAAAAAAGCTAAAACATTTCCTTGTAGTTTGATCTTTAGGATATTTTGTTTTATTTTCCAAAACTTTAATGTTAACTTTTTGTTGCTATTCTAAATAATATTATTCGATTTTGTAAAAAATCACAGGGAAGTACTTGCGCCCTAGTACTTTTTAGGGTTTTATAATGTTTAAGCATACCGTTATGTAATTATAATTTTTTTTCTTCGATCCCAAGGGTCCCGGGTTCGACCCCCTGGTGGGTCACAATCTTTTTATCGGTAATAACGACAACATAAATTACATTTATCAGGAAATTTTCATCTCCCAACCATACGGTATAACCATGAATCATTTCGAAATTTTAGGAACAGCCATTATATAAATTTTTGGGGGGGGGATTTTTTGGGGGTATATTTTGTCTTATAAAACCAATAAAGAATGAAAAAAAATGACAGTAGTTTATACTTAGTAATTATTTAATTTTTCAAAAAATGTTAGCACCATGAAAAAAAGAATAAAGAAAATATATAAATTTTTAGAGTTAAGAAAAAGCAGGATTTTTTATAAGAATAGACTTTTTCTCTAAAAACCCACTCAATTTTTTTTAAAGTATCCTATTGTGGGATACATAGTAAATAATGAATTCCTTAAATACAGCGCGTTGTTAATGTTTAACTTGCATATTACTTATGTCTAAAAAAGTACATTAGCATTCCTCTTCAGTCATAGATGCTATATGTGATTTAAACAATGACAATTTCTATATGCTTTGTGAATTCAAACTTTACAAGTTAAATTTAGAAAATTTGCGATGCTGTATTATATTCTATATTCTTTGAAATCATACAGAATGATTAGTAATAATACTCTGGTGTAAAACGTTTATTTAATAAATCCTTATCAGTAAAATATAAATATGTTTTTTTAAGTTTAACCTAATATTAAGAATATTTTATCAAAAAGACAAACTTAAATTAAAATTAACCCAAACCTTCAGAATAATAAGACAGAAAAGTCCACTCAACATTAAAATCAAACCTAACCTTCAGAATAATTAGATAGAAAAGTCCACTCAACATTAAGATCAAACCTAACCTTCAGAATAATTAGATAGAAAAAGTCCACTCAACATTAAGATCAAACCTAACCTTCAGAATAATTAGATCGAAAAGTCCACTCAACATTAAAATCAAACCACCTTCAGAATAATTAGATCGAAAAGTCCACTCAACATTAAAATCAAACCTTACCTACAGAATAATTAGATTGATAAGTCTTATCAACATTTAAATCAAACCTAACCTTTAGAATAATTAATTAGATAGTAAAAAGTCCTAGTCCTGTGCCAGTCTCTGGCTTCGCATGACTCATTCCGTCCCTATGATGTCTTTATTTTTATGATAAGCCTTTGAGGCCGAAAGCTGTTTGGAAATAAATAACATAACATAATGTTACGTGGTCAAACTTTCCCTTCAACCTATCTACAAGTTCAGTCAGCATTAAATCAAATCTAACCTCCAAAATATTACATTAAGTCCAATTATATATTAAAAACGAAGGATATAACATTTAAAAATTTGTGTAACATACAAATCAATGTAATTGTAATTCAGATCTGAAAATCATCCGAATAAATCTGTACTGAAATTACACTGGTCCTATTGTATTATAATTAACTACCCGTTATGCCCGTAGGCCCGTAGCAACGGGCAGAATAAATATGGTTAAATAAAATTTATAATTAAAATACATATTTAAATAGATATATTTACTGTTTAAATAATAAGTTTTATGGATAGAGTTTCATTACAATGGAATGGCGTAGTGGTAGCGTTTTCGACTGACGCACAGGAGGTCACTGGTTCTATCCCAGCTTATGGCTAATCTATTTTTAACGTTATTAATCATTTAGAGGTGAGTCGTCGCCGTCGCCGTTGTCGGGACACTACTCCGATTATATAAAAGATTTTACCGTTGTTAAAAAATGTTCCATTCACTTAAAACGAATGTAAATTAAGTGACCGAAAGTACTAATAAACAATCTTAGTATATTCACGAGGTACTTCCCTTCTTATTTTTAAATGTAGTCAGTTGGAAAAAATAATTAAACAATTATCTTTCAGTTCTGACTCTTCCTCAATTACAATTACATTCTTTCCTCTGTAATTTTAACACTTTTTATTAAGTAATGATTAAATAGGAGCAATAATAAGCGTTGAAGTCTTATAATTTATTCTGTATACTTTCGCTGATAATACCAGGAAAATATTTTTAAAACATTTTTTAAGTGTTAGCAAACGATTAAATATTTATACTTATACTTCATATTTTTTTATTTTTTTTTACCTCCGTCTTGTTTTAATTTATGTTTTTAAAGCCGGATTCAGAGTAACTATCAGTCTTATTATAAATAAAAGAGAAGCGGTTTTTTTTCAGAGTTGATTTGCATATTTCATGCTACAAAGAGGACCCCCTAAGAGCATTCAATTAGGGAAT
>KZ651533.1:469520-487384 GCA_001010745.2 Gerris buenoi
ACTCCAGCACCGGGACTCGAACCACAGGCCTCTATATTTCCTTTACAGGTTCTGACCAACTAAGCTATAGTGGTCAGAGCACTGTAACAGAAATATAGAGGCCCGCGGTTCGAGTCCCGGTGCTGGAGTCTATTTTTCTCTGTCTATTTTTCATTGTTAATAATAATTATAATTTGATTTAATTTAAAATCCAGAAACTTAAAAAAATGAATTAATAGTAGGAAAATGAAATGACGTTAAAGCTGATACTGAATGAGTAATTTTATTATATTAGAAATAAGTAACAGGTGCTTAAAATGACATGATTAAATTAATGGAACTTAAGTAAAACTAGCTCTTTATGAAACTATAAAGAGTTATAATAGCTTAGAAATTTACATTTCTTGCTAATTTAAGGTACCAGAAGCATTGCGATCATTCTGAAGAACGAAATTTTTGTTTCTCAAAATTTATAATTATCTAAGAGAGGAATGTGTTTCAAATATCAGGATATTTTTTTTTTTTTTGTTCGTTTCTTAACTGTCTGTCAATCTGTTAGTCAGTATTTGCCATCAGCCATATTTTTAAATGTATAGTTATGCGATATTCATTAAATTAAGATGTTTGTCGAATGTAACTAATTATAGTCCATATTAATCTGTCCGCATTTAAAATTGAATGAAAATAAATGCCCTATTGCATTTAAAAATTATAAGTTTAGTAAATGACTTCTTCCCAAAGTATATATAACACTATTGACTAGACAAGAGAGCAGAACTCTATATAAATGAATCTGTTCCTTTTCTTAATAAGCTGATATGTAGGAAGTACGATTAGAAGTGGAATTTATTTTATAAAAAAAGATGAAAATTAATTATAGCAGCTGATTGAAATAAAAAAAAAATTAAATGAAACAATTATTCATTTTCTTTTAAAGATGGGTTGTTTATTAGTTGCCAATCATAACAAGATATGGAATTTTTAATGAATGAATAAAGATCGTGTAAAATATGTAGAAGATTATGACGTGATATTTCAGGTCGAGTTAGTTTAATCTTTGGATACAGGTAGTGGATCTCTCTTACAGATCAATGAATATATAAGTCACTAGTGAATCAACACTTCATTCACGATTAGTCTCATTTTCTTGTACAAATCCAGAAAACATTTTTTCTCTCTCAAACTCTTAGATTGCTTATGATTTTCCAACCTGCTCGAGTTACTGGTCTAAGGAAATCGAGGCTGTTGTCATAACTCTATAGTTGTCATAATCCCCCAGTGTTGCCACAAACCAGTCCGCTGGACCCAAACTCTTATCTAATTACTCCACTGGACCGTGCCACTTTTGCAACCACTTGACGCCTTGTTTCTTGGGTTTCGCCGTCAACTACTGCGCCGTATTCAAAGAAGAAAAAATAAAACTACGCCATCTAATCAATTAGTTCAGACCACTCCTCGTAACGTTTATTCAAGGTAGATTATCTAAAAATACAGAAATATACTGGAGTAAAATCAAAAATTAAAATTGTCATGTTTATTCTCAGCATTGGCCAAGCGAGGCAAATAGTCTCCTACCTAATTGCTAGCACGTCGAATTTTGTTTTAGATGGTGCTATTTTTCTACTGGGGTAAGAAGTATGACCAGAGAGCGCGCTGATGCGAAATCTGATTCCGAAAACAGGCGTTTGAATTGAACATTGAACAGTGTAGTTATAGGTATTACCTTATAGGAAGCAACTAATTGTGATGCGCAGGTAGGTTTCTTCAAAATGGATGAGTTCTTTCAAAAAAATATTTAGGAACGCAGCAGCGTTCCGCCCCTCCAAGTCAAAAAGTCAAAATTTCACAAAAGCTGCCAGTGTATATATACTGTAGGTGACAAACTAGGGTTTTTGAGGGTCTGCAGCGTGAAATACGTACAAGCTACCTAAATAGTTTTTTAATATCTTTGTAGGCCGTGTCCTGTAGATTAAAAATAAAAATAAAATGGCAAAATCGGCCAAGTAGAAGTAGAGAAAAATAGGTTTGAAAATGGTAGTTTTGATGACTTCTTCTTATTCTTCTTCTTCCTTCATTTTATGTTGACGCACCTACAGCCTAAACTACTGAACCGATTTTAATGAATGAGGGCTTTTTGGATTCGTCTAGAACCCTAGTGCATTCCTAGATCAAAAAAATTGAGATAGCTCATTCCTACGCTTAACGCGGAGCGAGAAACCAAGCTAGCGAGCAGTCACTCTAACGTTGACGCACCTACAGCCTAAACTACTTAACCGATTTTAATAAATGAGGGCTTTTTGTATTCGTCTAAGGCTCTAGTGCATCCCCCCTCAACTCAACCCCCCCCCCACCACCCTTAAGCAGAGGTACAGCAGTGTATTGAGTAGTAGTTTCGTGCTTGTCACATGACCTATGAATGACTTCTATTTACGAGTTCATCTTTTGAACTTAGTATTATAGGTTCAGGGTTTAGTTCAACCTTATTCTCTTGAGTTCAAGGGGGGGGGGGGAAATTTGTTTATTACTACATATATTTCTGTTTTCTATGATTTTATTTTATTATTTATTATTATTATTTATTATTACTTTATAATTATTATTATCTTATTTTTTATGTTTTCTATACTTCTATATCAGAATGATAAGTCTTTTAATGTCATAGGTCTCGTAGTTCTCCAATAGACCTCTCTATAGAACTTGTCAAGCTTTTAACTTCACTTTTATTTGATTCTAATGTGTGGGAATAAACAGTTTAGAGTTTAGAGAATCCTTCCTTAGGAACCGTACAAAAAGTCATGAAATCTGACCAAAAACCACTTGTGTGGTAAAAAAAAACCCCGCCAAGTCTGTGGTCCAAAAAAGTTGTGAAATCAACTTTCTATCCCGCCAAGTGATGTTGGCACTTTCTCCTGACCCATCACTATCAACATAGATACTTTTCAGCTTCTTCTCCTTGGCGGTGTGCCTGCAGTACTACCTAATGTTAACTGGTTGTATTCCACGCACAACCATCTTTCCACACAAACCTCATTTGGCAAATGTGAAGGTGAAACAAGAAATTGTATTGGTGTTTGAAGAATATTAAAATTCCAGTTTTAGGAAATCGCGTGGCCCACCGCCAAGGAGAAGAAGCTGAAAAGTATCTATGTTGATAGTGATGGGTCAGGAGAAAGTGCCAACATCACTTGGCGGGATAGAAAGTTGATTTCACAACTTTTTTGGACTACAGACTTGGCGGGGTGTTTTTTTACCACACAAGTGGTTTTTGGTCAGATAAAGTTATCCACATGCGCAAGAATAAGTTTGTGGATGCACACATACGGAAGGAAATAATGGGCACAGAATGAAGCATTTTTTATTGGGCCAACAATGGGCTAATGATTAATGATGACCTACCATTCAAATATCATTAAAATCTATGAATGGCGAAAAAATTTAACTACAGAAGGTATCACGAGACCACAAATGTTTGAAAAGGGGTTTATCGCCCAGGAAATTTTGAATTTGGAGACTAAAAAAGATGTTTCGTTCTTCAGAATGACCAAAATGCTTTCATTGCCTTAGGAATGGTCAGAAAAAAAACAAATACTAAATTCTAATTATAAGAATACCGAAATGTATGGTCTCCAACTAAACCTAGAAAACGGAAAATGAAAATCATAGATACGAACATCGAATATTCCGTTATCATTATTTTGCAAGGAAAGTAATAGAAAGTGAAAATTAAGCTAATCTAGTTTTATACCTTATAATTTTATAGTTGATAATTGTATTCACCAATATTATAATTTTGGTATTTAAACATGAATGTGAGAACTCAGCAATCAATATATTCTTAACTAATTTATTTTTAGTTGAGAAATTCAATTGTGTTTCATTCATGTCTTTGAATTTATTTAAATTTTTTTTTTATATTTACATTCAAGAGAAGGTCTTGAACTTTCCTCCCTTGAACTCAGTACCTCACATGTCTCTCTGCGATCAATGGATTTTTTTCTGGATCCAAACAATAACAAATTTTTTTAGTTAAGAAAAATTATTTATTGAGTCATTCGGTAGCGTTGATCCAATCAAGTAAGTTCTTCTCAGTTGTCACTATCAAAAAATCTTTTGATAGGTCTGATTCACCTATAAGATCTTGCATCTCGAATTATTATTATTATAGCACGAAATCTTGATTAGCCTATTAAGACAATTTTAGTGTTTCTTATTTAGACATTCCCTTTGAATTTGTAATCAAAATGGTGTTAATAGTTTTATGAGAATATATTTTGTCACGTTTTACTTGTATTTAGAAAATTTTNAATTTCGTGCGGATCGGCTCAGCCGTTCAGGAGAAAACCTTTTTATCCCGTACCCCGTACCCCTGTTTACCGATTTGGACCATTTCAGATTTATACCTTCCTGTGGTTGATCACTATGACTGTGCCGAATTTTGTGCAGATCGGTTCAGCCGTTCAGGAGGAGTATGCATCAGAAAAAATGCAAAGTGTAGTATAAGAGCTTCGCTTCGCTCAGCTCAAAAAGAAAATATTTTCATTTAGAAAATAAAACATTTTAGCGAATAATAAAGAAAAAAACATGGAAACACGCTTATATACCAATTCTGAGTATTTAAAAATAATCTATTACCCTGGGGTAATGGTTAGTACTTATGCCTACTTAATCAGAGTTCAGTAGATCGGGACTCGCCCAAGTGAAAGATTTTCTACAGGTAAATCAACTACCGGCTTAAGTCGGCAGTTTATTCACCAATAAAATATCTTTCACTAAGACCAGTCTCGAATCATAAACTTTTTATACATAAACATCATAATCTTTTGTTATATGTAACTTCGTTTCATCCAAGTCAATTTACTCTACCACGCCTTCACTTAAGTAAAACACTTTTTTTAATCAAAACAAGTTTCACGAAATTGAAAATTAGCTCTATCTTAATACATACTCTCTATGTACTACGAATATGGGAAAGTAAAAATTGGTTCAGGATATTTAGATGCACTCTAAATTCAAAGCCGGAACCATTTGGTAATAGAGATAATGACAAAATAGAGATAGAGATAGCTACTTTATGACTCCTTCCGGAATCATAAATTAGCATATGGCACAACACGTGGCAAAACTGTGATGTGACTAATGCCTGCTTCCGAAACTTCGTTAATTAGCATTAATTTAGACATTAGACAATATCCAACTAAAATTATTTATAATTATATTGACTTGTTTCGATAATATAATTTTAACTAATTTTAAAGATAGATTAAGATAAGTCCAATTTGGTATGTATATCATTTCAGAAGGGAGAACTTATTAATTATTAATTTGATAAATCTTTATCTTCAACAGAAGATTGAATCAATAATTGAATAAATCCCGCTTAAATAATTATTCCCAAAGGGTCCTTAAGATTTGAGTTATTACTATGCAATATCGAGATTTCGATATTGCAAAAATATAGTTAATATCGATTTATGTGCACAATATTAGCACAATTAATATTTCCCGGTATTGGATTCTTAATATTGATGTATATGCTTAAATCTAGCACAATTAATATTTCCCGGTGGTTGATCACTATGACTGTGCCGAATTTTGTGCAGATCGGTTCAGCCGTTAAGGAGGAGTATGCATCAGAAAAAATGCAAAGTGTAGTATAAGAGCTTCGCTTCGCTCAGCTCAAAAAGAAAATATTTTCATTTAGAAAATAAAACATTTTAGCGAATAATAAAGAAAAAAACATGGAAACACGCTTATATACCAATTCTGAGTATTTAAAAATAATCTATTACCCTGGGGTAATGGTTAGTACTTATGCCTACTTAATCAGAGTTCAGTAGATCGGGACTCGCCCAAGTGAAAGATTTTCTACAGGTAAATCAACTACCGGCTTAAGTCGGCAGTTTATTCACCAATAAAATATCTTTCACTAAGACCAGTCTCGAATCATAAACTTTTTATACATAAACATCATAATCTTTTGTTATATGTAACTTCGTTTCATCCAAGTCAATTTACTCTACCACGCCTTCACTTAAGTAAAACACTTTTTTTAATCAAAACAAGTTTCACGAAATTGAAAATTAGCTCTATCTTAATACACACTCTCTATGTACTACGAATATGGGAAAGTAAAAATTGGTTCAGGATATTTAGAAGCACTCTAAATTCAAAGCCGAAACCATTTGGTAATAGAGATAATGACAAAATAGAGATAGAGATAGCTAATTTATGACTCCTTCCGGAATCATAAATTAGCATATGGCACAACACGTGGCAAAACTGTGATGTGACTAATGCCTGCTTCCGAAACTTCAATAATTAGCGTTAATTTAGACATTAGACAAATTCCAAATAAAATTATTTATAATTATATTGACTTGTTTCGATAATATAATTTTAACTAATTTTAAAGATAGATTAAGATAAGTCCAATTTGGTATGTATATCATTTCAGAAGGGAGAACTTATTAATTATTAATTTGATAAATCTTTATCTTCAACAGAAGATTGAATCAATAATTGAATAAATCCCGCTTAAATAATTATTCCCAAAGGGTCCTTAAGATTTGAGTTATTACTATGCAATATCGAGATTTCGATATTGCAAAAATATAGTTAATATCGATTTATGTGCACAATATTAGCACAATTAATATTTCCCGGTATTGGATTCTTAATATTGATGTATATGCTTAAATCTAGCACAATTAATATTTCCCAGTATTGTATTCTTAATATTGATGTATATGCTTAAATCTAGCACAATTAATATTTCCCAGTATTAGATTCTAAATATCGATTTTATATGCACAAGATTAGCACAATAAATATTTACTAGTATTCGATTCCTAATATCGATGTATATGCAAAATCTACCACAGTTAATATTTCCCAGAATTGGATTCTTAATATCGATGTATATGCTTAAATCTACCACAGTTAATATTTCCCAGAATTTGATTCTTAATATCGATGTATATGCTTAAATCTAGCACAATTGATATTTCCCAGTATTGGATTCTTAATATTGATGTATATGCTTAAATCTAGCACAATTGTTAATATCCCAGTATTAAATTGTTAATATCGATTTATATGCACAAGATTACTATAATTAATATTTCTAATATAGATTTATAAGCTGTCTTGATTGACGATTGATCTTGATTTTAATACTCGGACAAAAACATAAAAAATACTTAGTAACGTTATTATTTATTCCTTTAAAAAATGTATTTACATAATATGTAGATGTCTGTCTGTGTAATATGTGTATGGGTGTCTTTAGTTTATTATATAATAAAAATACTTCATTTGTAAGATAGTATATGCATAGGGACAATAAATTGTCAGATAATATTAACAAATTGCAAACCAATTATTATTTTTCCGAATGTCTTATTTTTTTAGATAATAAATTACCTCATGGTAGAAATTATGTCAATTTTACATTCTTTCGTTTTGATATTATTGTCAATTTAACTTGTTTTCACGGAAATATTGCAGTTGATATTATACAATGTTAATCAACATGTGAAAAATGTGTTTTACAGAATTAGTTACTGATTATTAAAATAATATCTCGTCAATGTTTTATTTTAAATGAATAAATAATTTTAACACACGAATGGTAAACCATATATCTACTACTACATATTGATTATATGGGTTATAATGAGCAAAAAACCGGGTTAAAAATTGACAATTTAATTCTTTTTTACTTGATCTATTGCTAACTATACAACCGAATGCATTCTAAACTATTATTATTTTCAACTAAATATATTCCAAACAGTAATCCCTTTTGAATAAACGTTTTTCAAGCTATAAGGTTTGTTCTAATCACACTTCAAACTATAGTAGTTTCAAACTATGTAGTTCCAAACTGTACGACGCATGCGCATTAGCAAAAAACGTTCAAGTATGGTCCGATGCACAGGCGTCGGACAGTTTCAAACCAGTTTGAAGTGTGGTTGGAACAAACCTTATAATTTTATTTTATCAAATACATTCTAAACAACAATCCTTTTATACTAAATATATTCTAAACTATGGTACTTTCCTGCCAAATACATTCTAACCTATGCATATTTTTTAATAAATATATTCTAAACTATGGTACTTTCCTGCCAAATACATTCTAACCTATGCATATTTTTTTAATAAATATATTCTAAACTATGGTACTTTCCTGCCAAATACATTCTAACCTATGCATATTTTTTAATAAATATATTCTAAACTATGATCCTTTCTACCTAATTCATTCCAAAGTTGTTTTTTTAATAAATATATTCCAAACTATAATCCTTTCTTACCAAATGCATTCTAAACTATAATACTTTTTTTACTAAAATATAATCCTTTTATCTCATATTTATGACACTTCTTTAGATGGTTACTCCCCTTATTAAGAAAACAAAGGAGTAACCATCTAAAGAAGGTATATGGAGTATTCTTCTTTAGATTGATACTCCCCTTATAAAATCATAAGTATGATATTCCTTTGTCCCAAAGAACATTGGACTAAGCATCCCTTTGTCTTAATAGTTAATTAGTCAGTCATTTATATTCTAAAAAAACACAGGGAAGTAACCATCTAAAGAAGTAGCCTATTTATTTGATACTATAATCCTTTTCTACTAATAAATGTATTCCAATATATGATTCTATTTTATCAAACGCATTCTAAACTAATATCCTTTACTAATAAACAAATTCCAAACAATAATCCTTTTCTGCAAAATGTATTCCAAACTATAATCTTCTTCTGCTAAATGCATTATAAATTATAATCCTTATCAACTAAATCTTAATCGCACAGAAGTTAGCAGAAACTTAATACTGTAATTTATTTCGACCTAATCTCATCATTTCATCATGTCCTTGTTAGATACATTTTGAACTAAATTCACCAATCATTAAAAGTAAACAATGTAAATAAAATAATAATAATTGCACGACAAAAAGAACATTTTATATACTATGTTTTTAAATTTTCTGTCATAAATCATACATTTGAAACCTGTTAAAATGAAGATTGTAAATATTGGACATGTCAAAACAAATAAAATAACTTGCGGATTTTTTCCGAACTAACTTTCCATCAAGCAAAATTTGCTGAAAACGAATTAAATTCTGCGAAAGATGGCTAAAAGTATTAAAATAATACATTGGCATCATGCTCTGAGCTATTATTCTAAAAGTTTAAAATGTCTAGCTACTCGGGAAGTTAGTTAAAAATCGATTGCAAGATTTTTACTGGACAAACAAACAAACAAAAAAGAAAGCAAGCTACTAAAAACGTAGTAAAATTATTATAGCTTCTCCAAAAAATAAATTTTAAATTTTTAAAACTAAAAATTTTTAAATGACGGCTTTCGTCCATCATTAATGCAAGGTTGTTTATTGTAAGGGCGCATAGTATGCACTTTTTATTTATATTAAACCAGATGACTCAAAAAGAAAAAAAATGTATAATTTATTTTTAATCAGATAAGTTAAAAGGAAAAACTCAATACCCTTACTTATTTTAACTAAATTATTAAAAAAAACAAAATGTTTCTTATCAAAAAGAGATTAACCAATAATAAAACTCAAAAGGCTTTTTATTTGTAATAAAATTGACTAATGAAAAATTGATGTCAATGAATGTTTTCAAATGTTAACTAGAAGTTATTTAGTCAAAATAATAATTCAAATCATTACCATTTTTATTTAACCGATCTTTTAAAAAAAAAAAATAATAATAATAATAATGCAAATTTTGATGNAAATGGCGCCTGTACTATTTATCATAGGAAGTCATATACATATATATACATATATGTGTGTGTGTATGCTGTTGCTTTAATGGGATGTTGTTTAGATTAGGTATGTTTTATCACTCCCCGCGAGAACTAAAATTCAATTTGTTTAATTTAAAATATTTTTTTTAAGCCCCGATCAACACTTTTTTAGGTTCTTACAGGGTTTGGTATCGGTCACTCTACTCATCTTCTATCTACTCAATTTAATCATCAGCGTGAAACATGTCTCATCTCTCTGGAATTCCCCCTTACCATATGTCACCTGTGATTGTCCAAACTAATTTGTATTATTGACGATTGACACTGTTCTGCACAAAAAAAGAAAAATCTTCTAAAATATATATGTTTGCTGATCACGAATTTGAAGGTCAAATTGTTTAGTCAGGCAGTTTTTCCCCTAAAATATGGTAAAGAATCTGGAAAAAAAATTGTATGTTTGTGGTTTTTTGACCCAATTTTTCGCCAACAAAAGACAAATTGAGCGGAAAAACAAATATCAAATTATAATACATAGCTTCAAACCTTGCAGAATGAACTCTTTAAAATGAATTTTAACTCCAAAATGTTCTGTCCTCACTTTTTTTAAAATCAAGCTTTTATCTACGATTGATACGTAATATAAACATTGTATCTAGATCTATCTTTTTTGCATATTTAGATTCGTAGAAAGTGATACTTTACGCACCTGTATTAATTGCGCATTCGTGTCTCATAGTTTTAAAGAATTCCTCTTCTTTACGCCTCTAGCGCTAAAAAGAAGAAGAATTCTTCAACTTTACACACGATTAGCGAGTTTGTTTACATTTTAACATAACTAATTTGATGTTAATTAAACAACAAAATACAACTAACGAATTGATGTCATCTTTATCAAATGAGAAATACGAGCTTACATACAGGAAGTTCATTTTTTTCTGTATTTATTATTAAAATTAAACAATCCTAGATAAATTACGGTACGCAACTCGTGCGAAAACGGCATTTTGCATTGCTCGTGTGGTTTTACTACCCTCGCTATAGCTCGGGTCTCTGGTGCAAACTCCACACTCGCATGCAAAATGCTACTTTCCACACTCGACGCGTAATGTACTTTTTTACTAACCTATTGTATGTATTTCTTCTTATTGTTTCAGTTTAAAGATTTTTTTCTGATGACTGTGACTTAAGGTGCGTTTAATCGGAATAAGTTTACGAGTCGCAAGTGACGTTACTCAGGGGCAACGCTTCACTATCTACTTACTCACTTACCCAGTAAGTGCAAGTGGTAACTAGAGATGAAGACCTGGCTACTTTACATGCTAGCTGCCGGTCATGTGATCATGCCCGTACAAGCCCGTGATATCTCCACCAAACCCACATGAGTCACTAGTTCTTTCGTGATAAGTGTCAAAGTAAAATGGAAAGGACATCATTAATTTTTGGAATTATACGAAGAAAATAAGATTTTGTGGAATATAAGTCAATAATAATAAAGGGATAATGCGTTATCAAAATTAATTCAAAAAGGGATTTCTTGTAGCAAGCATAGTTATCTCAATGTCTGTTCAACCGACTGCGCCAATTGCTTCCTTCCACATGCCCACATACATGTTACATGTTTTCATTAACACCTATATCTTCAAAAGTATTTGTCCGACTTTGAATAAATATGCTGTTGCTTTAATGGGATGTTGTTTAGATTAGGTATGTTTTATCACTCCCCGCGAGAACTAAAATTCAATTTGTTTAATTTAAAATTAATTTTTTTTAAGCCCCGATCAACACTTTTTTAGGTTCTTACAGGGTTTGGTATCGGTCACTCTACTCATCTTCTATCTACTCAATTTAATCATCAGCGTGAAACATGTCTCATCTCTCTGGAATTCCCCCTTACCATATGTCACCTGTGATTGTCCAAACTAATTTGTATTATTGACGATTGACACTGTTCTGCACAAAAAAAGAAAAATCTTCTAAAATATATATGTTTGCTGATCACGAATTTGAAGGTCAAATTGTTTAGTCAGGCAGTTTTTCCCCTAAAATATGGTAAAGAATCTGGAAAAAAAATTGTATGTTTGTGGTTTTTTGACCCAATTTTTCGCCAACAAAAGACAAATTGCGCGGAAAAACAAATATCAAATTATAATACATAGCTTCAAACCTTGCAGAATGAACTCTTTAAAATGAATTTTAACTCCAAAATGTTCTGTCCTCACTTTTTTTAAAATCAAGCTTTTATCTACGATTGATACGTAATATAAACATTGTATCTAGATCTATCTTTTTTGCATATTTAGATTCGTAGAAAGTGATACTTTACGCACCTGGATTAATTGCGCATGCCTACTAAAAACATTGTAAAAATTCTATGTAAAGAACTAGCTTGCGGCCATTATCAATGCAAGGTAGTTTATTGTAAGGGCACATAGTATGCACTTTTTATTTATATTAAACCAGATGACTCAAAAAGAAAAAAATGTATAATTTATTTTTAATCAGATAAGTTAAAAGGAAAAACTCAATACCCTTACTTATTTTAACTAAATTATTAAAAAAAACAAAATGTTTCTTATCAAAAAGAGAATAAAACTCAAAAGGCTTTTTATTTGTAATAAAATTGACTAATGAAAAATTGATGTCAATGAATGTTTTCAAATGTTAACTAGAAGTTATTTAGTCAAAATAATAATTCAAATCATTACCATTTTTATTTAACCGATCTTTTAAAAAAAAAAAATAATAATAATAATAATGCAAATTTTGATGNTGTATCTTACCTTTAAGACTAATCCTTATTCAGATTATTCTCTGAAAAGATAAGAGGATTCATAAATGTAATATAAAAAATACAATATAATATAAAATTACGTCAAATAAAGAAAATAAAAGGCTTTATTATTATTAATTTATCGTCATATTACATGGTGTGTTCCTTAAATTAGGCAATTATATGATTTTTTTTATTATGCTGCCCTAAGTTTACTTAAAAAAAAAAAGAACATGCTAATTAGTGTGGTAACTTCCTCACGTCCTGGACACATTATGGACGTCTGGTCACATTAGTATTTATGAGATAAATTTAAAAGTAAATAATATTGCACAATAGGAAGTAATGTGTTTAAAAGGTTGAAATTAATAAATCTGTTGGGAAACTTTAGCATATCGTCCAAATTTTATCAAATTGACAGACAAGTAGATTGTCTTCAAATTCAAGGATATTATATAGATATATGTTTTGGTGGATATACTAACTGAAAGACTGCATGTTCAAAAATAGATTTTGATTTCAAAATTCTTAGATAAAATTAATCCTTTCTTCAGAATTATCATAACGTTTCCGTTAAGTTCTGTGAGTTGAAAAAAATAAAAATAACCTAATAATAACCCTAATATTACCTAATATTGTTTATCATCTAATAAACGTAATATTAAAAAATGTGGTTAACTGTCGTTTCCATCAATTTGGAGTTATTTATAAGATGAATATCAGTTAGCGAATTTATTGGACGCAATGGACAGGTAGGTAAATCAAGTTAGCTTTAAAGAGGCTTTAAGACACAATATTGACTTTGCAATATTGTGTAGAGTACTAAAATGTATAAATATGAGTTTTAGTTGTTAGTTCATCCATATCACCAACTTAATTTTGAGCTCTGCAAGGTCCCAACCTCTTAAGAAAGTCTGAACTTCTTCACTGCTCTCGATCACTTCGCTGTTGATAAGTCCGTCAGGTTATGTGTTTATATCTAAAATCGAAGTCGAAATTAAAGCAGATGGATGCCATTTTCGTTTCCACACTAAAATAATTTACATTGGACTTAATTGTTTGTAAAGGATGTTATTTAATACATTTGTATATTTACATTTTGTATTTCCAGGCGTGTTTTTTAAAAAAAAATAAAGTATACTTTTATTAAAATAAGTTCTTATAAATGCTTTATCCACTACTTCAATTTTTTATTTTATTAATACCAATGAAATACGTTATATACAGTGTGTCCCTGGATCGACGCATGAATAGGTGAAAAAGACTAAAAATTTTTTAATTAAAATTTCATCTTCTGGGGTTCAGCCCTGCTTGGATAGAAACTAATGTATGTCATAATTTAAGTTTCGGAAAATTAAGTATGTCTTGGAAATTTACATAATAGTTATTTTTCCCACTAGTAAAGTGCTTCTTCTCTAGGAGATACGAAAAAATGTTATTAGAAAAAGTTGTTCAGAAAGAAAAACTGAGTAAGAATACAAAATTTGAAAACGCTCCGCCTACTTTGATATATTGCATTATTTACCGTTTTTTGAATTGTTGAAGATATTAAAAAATTCCGAGAGGAAAAGTTCTTACAAAATTGATAAATTATGCAAGTTCAAACAAATTTTAGTTTACTTTCAATGACTGTTAAGAAATACTTTCATTGTCTGTTAAGAAATTTAAATATTTATTATAAGATATAAGAATAATAACAATAACAAAACAAATAATTCACGATTAAATTTAATTTTTTACTAACATAATAATATTCATAGTGGTATTTGCGAAATTTGAAACCAATTTTATGGCACAGAAAACACCACTAAAATTATTATTTTTAACTTCATATTTTTAACAGCACAATAGGCATACTATGGAGTGGTAAATAATGCAATATATCAAAGTAGGCGGAGCGTTTTAAAATTTTGTATTCTTACTCAGTTTTTCTTTCTGAACAACTTTTTCTAATAACATTTTTTCGTATCTCCTAGAGAAGAAGCACTTTACTAGTGGGAAAAATAACTATTATGTAAATTTCCAAGACATACTTAATTTTCCGAAACTTAAATTATGACATACATTAGTTTCTATCCAAGCAGGGCTGTACCCCAGAAGATGAAATTTTAATTAAAAAATTGTTAGTCTTTTTCACCTATTCATGCGTCGATCCGGGGACACACTGTATAAGTCACGTTATATAACATAGACGGTATAAGTTTTCTAAATTCTTGACGATATTTGAAAAAAAAAAAAGCTAAATAAATAACGAATGGTTAAAAGGAGTTTAGCTCAATTATCCTGTTTCTTCGTCTGTGATTTTTCCTCAATATTCTGCTCATTCTGAAGAATGTTTTTTTTTTGTCTCCAAAAGTAAAAATTCTTTGGCAGAAATCCGATTTATACCTCAGACATCAAGTTTGGTCTCATGCCTGTGGGCTGTCGGTTCCAGATTATTGCGAACCACCATAACTTAAAAACCACTCATCCTATTTCGATTAAATTTAGATAGTAGGTTATAATTGTCCAAATTTTGGTCCCATAATAATTTTTGTCATTAATTATTTTGAAAAGCACCTACTTTTTAAAGAAGTAGTCTTTCTTCACCCAGTCCAAAGTCTTAGTAAGTTAATGAAACTAAAACTTGCTATAAACACGATTTCAATTATATGTGGTTTATTTTTAGCCAGCCCCACCTAAACGAAATCATACATTCTTCGTCTGTCTTTTGACATGCATTTCTATTAACATATTTATAATTAATATTTTGCTAATATATTATGTTTAAGCTTAATACAATATAATTTAAAAATAAAAGAATTACTTTATCTATCTTTATTTAATCAATATCTCTTTATCTCTCACAAACAACTCAAAACAAATTAATCGGAAGATAATATGAAAGTCTTAACAGTAATAAAAGAGTATTTTAAGTAAAGTAAAAAAGAAAAAAATCTAGTTTGCTGTTTCATCCGAGTAAACATAACAAATGAAGAAACCCATTTTTTAAAATGAGAATTTTACGCTCCAAAACTCGCGGACAAAAAAAAAAACTTTTTTGTTATAATACATCCCGGCACCCTTTATTTTCCTAAAAAAATTTTTTTATTTACTTCTACTATTGGACGGAACAAGGGACCCTCAGTATGCTAATTAGGGGACCAAGTTGTCAAGCCTTGAAGATTTAGAGCTCTTAGGGTATCTTTCCAGGTGAAGAAGTTTTCTACTCTAATTTTTATCCTAAAACTTACAAGTTTTGTATTTTGTAAGTAAAAAAAAAGCAAGATTGAAGATAACTTGTTGGCTAGAGGTTGGCGCCGAATTAGTTAACTGACTTACGACATCATGTTGTTTGTCTGTCCTTCCATTTATTTGCAAACTTTAAAAAAAACTGTTTTTTAATGTCAAAATCTTTACATCTTCCTTCAGTTGAAATTTTAGAATCCTTCGTAACATAGTTCTTCGATAAAGAACGTTTTCTCTTCGAATATGAAATCTGACATTTCGCTCTCACTTCAGGAGGCATTCTGGGATATTTCACGGCTATTTAGCTGCAAGATTTTGGCTTAATGTAACATAAACCATTCTATAATATAGGCTTACGTAGCAAGAGTCCCTTCCTCAACCCTTCTTTGACAAAACTCGAATAAAGGGGAGCCAAAATACATAATAAACCTGATGCCAGTGGAAGTAACTGCTTCCGAAACGCAGTTAGATTTTATTAATAATTTTTGAGCTGAGCGAAGCGAAGCTCTTATTCTACACCTTGCATTTTTTCTGATGCATACTCCTCCTGAACGGCTGAACCGATCTGCACAAAATTTGGCACGGTTATAGTGACCAACCACAGGAAGGTATAAATCTGAAATGGTCCAAATTGGTACACAGGGGTACGGGGTACGAAGATCAAAAGTTTTCTTCTGAACGGCTGAGCCGATCCGCACAAAATTAGCACGGTCATAGTGACCAACCACAGGAAGATATAAATCTGAAATGGTCCAAATTGGTACCCAGGGGTACGGGGTACGAAGTACAAAAGTTTTCTCCTGAACGGCTGAGACGATCCGCACAAATTTCGGCATGGTCATAGTGACCAACCACGGGAAAGTATAAACCTGAAATGGTCCAAATTGGTACACGGGGGTACAAAAGTTAAAATGGTATATGCCCTTCAAGATGCATGTCGTTGGAAAGATCTTTAAGACTACAGTTATTGTTGTATGTTAACTATTGTCATATTTTCATTATTGAGGGGTCATTCTATTGGTAAAATAGGAAAAAATGAAAAAAAAAAGAGATTAAAATGCACGCTCAGCTCAATATTGCAAGCATTGCACACCTAGTATAAAATGAACTGAATAGTCCAGGAAGTAGCGTGCAAAATATTGTCTGACTAACATCAAAGATCTTTTGGTGCCTTTTAAGAATATGTGGTCGGTTTTTCGATTACGAACATAGTTAGTAGACCAATAATTAAGTTAATGGTGTTAGTGACTGCAGTTTTCTGTTTACATACTTATTTTTAACTACAGTCTATAAGATTAGAGTTGGCACAATCAAAAGGCGGGAAAATTTCGAGGGAAACGATTCTATTGGTCCCCCATGTTGAATGCAACTTCAGAAAAAAAATGCTCTACTCTACCCCTGTTAATATAACATGGCAACACTGATTTTCCCTTTTTATAACCCCCAAAACTACCTTCACGTTTGTTGTTTCCCGCCTTCGATTGTGCCAACTCTAATCTTATAGACAGTAACTAACCTATTAAGTGAAAAACTGTCATCAACTTGATTATTGGTCAACTATCTAATTTTGTACTCAGGCTCATGGAAATCACATTGTCCACTAAAAAGGGCGGGACATGGCAGCTCTCCAACGGTTTGTTATTTTCAAATGTCAATTGCCAAGCTATGTCCCGCAGACGAACTTAGCCGATCACGTATTCTTAAAAGGCACCAAAAGATTTACTTATTCACAAAATTCTAGCTTGATGTTAGTAAGACAGTTTTTGTACGCTCTCTCCTGAACTAGAATGGAACAATACAACATATATAAATTTATCATCCAATCTAAACTACCTTCTCTCAGTTATATTATAATTTTCCCGACAGTAGACAACGTCAAAGTTATACATTTATATTGCGTTCTAAACGAACAGTAGCTAATGTATCATCATTGCGATAAAATGGGAAATAACTTTGCTTTGGAGGTAGTTTACACCTGAGGAGCAGCAGTCACCGTTAAATGTGTCATTACGTTGCGTGACATGTCACATTCCTAAACTGCATTGTCTTGTTTGAAAGTCCATACAATTTGCATAGGCACATAAGAGATGATAATTTTA
>KZ651534.1:34667-68220 GCA_001010745.2 Gerris buenoi
TTTAATAAAACTTCATATACATCGTCTAAAGTACAATTGAAACAAGTATGTAAAATTTCAAGTTGATACAAGCTGTAGTATTCGTGTAATGACGTGATACATTTTATAATAATTGAAAAGGAGAGGTGCGGTTAGAGTTTTTAGAGGAATAGTAAGAATGCGGGGTGGTTCCCTTCCCTTACTACTAGCCGCTGATCTACTACTATACCCATTATCTATCAACTCATCATGATGCATGATTATCTATTTTTTTAATATTCAATACACATTTATTACTATTACTATACGCTCGCTTCAATGATAGAGCCACGCGATGCCTAGTACTAGAATAAACACACATCTTTTACGTAAACACTTTTTAACGTAGTTCCTTTAATTGTTTTCGTTTTAAGTAGGGTGTTTTGTATTCCATCATTTTTCACGTGTAACCTTAAGACCATAGGAGGAAATCTAGAGTAATATTATGTACAGAAAATATATTAAAGGTTCCGGATTATCCGGTGTTAATAGTTATACTTTACAAGGCTAATGCTGTCTATAAATGTACAAATAACGGGTTCTCCGTCACCCTTAGGTATGAGGTCTTTCAGCTGTTTTGAGGCGACAAAGGGTCAAGTTCTCTGACACTAAGAGCTATTATGTATCATCCGACTACTTTAAAGGTACATGACTCACGAATTAGATCAAGACTGAACGTACAATTTACAATTTACAACGTACAATTACAAGATTTCAAGATTTTTTCTATTTAACCGGGATGATCCGTCACCCTTAGGTATGATGAGGTCTTTCAGCTGTTACTAGGCGACAAAGGGTCAAGTTCTCTGACACTCTTTATAAGCTGTAATGTATCATCCGACTACTTTAAAGGTACATGACCCACAAATTAGGTCAAGACTGAACGTACGTGCACGTTTAGATCGCAAGCTTTCTTTATTTAACCGGAAGGTTGAACCCGAATTGATTAACTTTGTGAAACATGTCTTACCTTCCTGGGATTCGAACTATTGCCTGGGATATTGAATATGACAGTTTCAGGTGAGTGTTAGCGAATGCTCTTACCTCTTGTCTGCGCCGGCTTTACGCTCAATTACATTGACTTACAGTGCACTATTAAACAAAGAAATGAATTTCCCCTACCTTGGACAAGAAGCAAAAATATAAAAGTAATGACACCGATATGATAGCTGGTAATAGAGGAAAAATTGCTAAAACAGTATTGCCAGTAGTATCACTGAAAAAAATTGCCTCTCTCCCTAGAATTGTGATTGGGCAGGGCATGTAACCAAGGACCAAGACCAAGGACAGGGAACCGCTCCTATACTTAAACTAAGCTTTTCTGTCCAAAATATTTTCAACCCATTTTTGTTGAGTCAAAGTTTGTGCTAATTCGTGTATTTAAAAATAATAATAATTATTATTATCTAAAAAAAGGGAGTATAAAGGTACAAGAAATAAATAATAAAGGTAAAAGTTTCGGATTACCGAGGGTCCGCATTACCGGGTGTACGGATTCAATATTCAGGCATAACGATTACAACTTTTAACAAATTATAATTTGTTAGGGGTAAAAAAAATGTGGGGGGGGGGAATACAAAAAAATTCCAGAAGGCGACGATCTGTCCGCTGTCGAAATAGAGGATGATTTGTGGGCACAAGACGTCGACGATTCATCACCACCCCAATAAGTCGATCCAGAAACGGACGAACCTCAACTGGGACCTTCCAAGAGGGCTAAATTAATGTATTTTTTTATTTTGAATATTACTCAATTTCCTAACAAATAAACTTATTAACTTTTGTTGTACTTATCTTTTTTACTTCATTATTATTTTAGCTTAGCTTAAACATCATCGTTCACACTTCTCATTTTCTTTTTTAACATCCCATTATAAAAGTACAGGGCTTCGATAGTATAATCAGGGTCAAAATTAATTCAGCCCTCTCAGGAGGTCCCAGTTGAGGTTCGTCCTTAGCTGGATCGACTTATTGGGGTGGTGATGAATCGTCGACGTCTTGTGCCCACAAGTCATCCTCCATTTCGATAGCGGACAGATCGTCGCCTTCTGGGATATCTACTACTGCAACATCAGGTATTTTGTCACAAGGGGCCCCGCTGCAGTGCCTGCAGGCTGATGAGCATTTTAATCCTGCCTTCCTGCAGCTGCACGTGTTCCCACAACCCTTCGTACAGCCCCAAGAAATCATCCTCAGAGGTGTCGTGGGGCTGCATCTCAGCAAAAATGTATTGCAAATAATTGCGAAGTTCGAAAAAAAGGATAAACTTTGAAAGGCTTTATCCCGAAAACTAATTGGGTCTACAGAGACAATTCTAGTATCATATTGTAGCAAATTTAGTCTACTTTAAAAACGTCCTGAAAACGTTTTTTTCAAAAACAAGTCCTTTAGGGTTATAATCGCCAAAATTTGAAAAAAATAATGATTTTTTCGATTTTTGACAAAGTTGCGTTCGGCGCTCGAGGTCACAAACTTGGATTATCCATTAGGCCAACATCATAAACAAGTCTGCAAAAAATCAGAACTACCGGATTTGACATACTACCCCATACTTTAAGGCGACAAAGCTACTGGATTAAAATATTTATATCTTAACTATACAGGGTGTTACCGACCTAAACCGAACATTTTTTTTGGGTGAAACTAGACCCAAAATAGAGCAAAACGCCACCAAGCATTCTTTTCTATCTCAAACCGTTGCCGAGATATGATTTTTTAAAGAATTGTTTTAAAAAACACGTTTTTTTGCTAATAAAATCGCAATTTCTCCACTCCAAGTCAAATATTTTTAATTTTTAACCATATTTTTGAAATCAGCGTTAAATTTCCTATAAAACGGAAGTATTTTAATTTTTAGGCATTATTAATTAAACACCGAAATAACAGTTCAAACGTTCAAAAATTAGAAAAAATAAAATTTCTGAAATTCTTTGAACACTCACTATTTTCCTATAAAAACTCTTGAAGACTGTCAAATCTCACAAAAACTTCCTCATTTAATACTCTTTTGAATGGTATAAATAACATTGCGATTCCGTATCGATTTCATGGAGAAATTTCAGTTTGAATGCAAAAAAACGTCACGTTACGTTCAGCAGGTTCCTACCAAAATGCTTAGGATAGAACGAGAGAAATCCTCAGCAATTTTTTAAAATGGAAGTTTATTACATAAAAGATTTCTATAGAAAGCCAGTTTTTAATACGGACAATTTGATAAGACTAGAAGTGGTTTATAAGTGGATCAAAGTGGTTTCCCCCTTTGCGAATGCAGGCTATTGCCCTTTTTTTTTACCTAGAAACCCTTGACTTGAAGTGGAGAAATTGCGATTTTATTAGCAAAAAACGTGGTTTTTAAAACAATTCTTTAAAACATCATATCTCGGCAACGGTTTGAGATAGAAAAGTAAGCTTGGTGACGTTTTGTTCCATTTTGGGTCTAGTTTAACCCAAAAAAAGTTTTCAGTTTAGGTCGGTAACACCCTGTATATATACGTGATTTTATTTTTTAATACATTTATTGTCTATGAACGTGAAAAATATTTTCTTTACTCTCATAATAATAAGAGTAAAATATTAATAAGGTCACAAATGTGTAATCTAATAATAGGTAGTAAGTGAAGTGGCTAATTACTTCCATATAATTATAATACATACTCCAATACATTCGGCAAGTCACCAAGCCTTCCATTACGTCGTCAACTACTATTAACCAATTTTTCAAATCTCAATATTGTTTTGTATTACAAATCCAATGTAAGGCTTAATGCAGTGCGGGTTATAAAGAGTGCGTTATACTACCTATGTCGCGTCGTGCTAAATTATAAAAACAATATACTAATTTATAAATACTGATAAAGTGGTTAAATATGTTAAAGAGATCTTAGCAGCTGACCAGTTAACGCACTCAAAACTAACCTGAAATCAAATAAAAAAAAAAACAAAAAAAAAAACAGAATATCTTGCGATAGTTTGATTCCCCAAGAGGTAAGAAATGTTTCACACTGTTGATCACATTAAGCAATTAAGCAGGCGTGTTAATGGCTGACCCCCCCCCCCCCTCCCCTTCCCAATCCTGTATTAATGCTGTTATATGTTGGAAATTATAATTGAAGTGATGCATATATTCTTTTTTTACACGAATAGCTCCAGCTCCTAATTTATCTATGTTTATTATCTTTCTTTATCTTAAGCGATCTTAATTAAAACTCAACTGCTTATATTAACTACTCACCGTATAGTTCTAAATGACTGACAAAAGATGCTGCCCAATGATTTTGGTTATTATAGGTTTCGCGGTCTTCAATAATGCTCAACTGCTTGTATATTAACTAACGCTAAGGCTACTTACCGGATAGTTCCAAGTAACTCACAAAAGATGCTGCCCAATGATGTTTGTTATAGGTTCTTTAGCATTCGTAAATTATTATTTCACTCTATAATTTTATATTTGACACTGAATAACATAAAATTGAACAATTTAAAAAAAAAAAAAAAAAAACACAAAAATAACATAAAAAAAACACTGTTTTATAACATAAAACAGTATATATGTACATGTTTACACTGTTTAAAATAACATATTTTTCTTATTACAAAATCTTAGACTGTTGTGAAGTCTAGTTTACATCCTGTTTAGATCAAGTGGAGCTTTTATAAATAATTCGTTAATTTTGCATCTGTGTTTTACTCTGTGGAATTAATGTTTAAATGGAATGAAAATACTCAATCTCAAGAAAGGGTGAAAAAATATCATTTTGTCTAATCGTGTATTTTACATGCAAGGCTCTCTTTTTGTTATTACTCGAAATGGGGGATACTCTTCCCTTTTATATCTAGAAAAAGAATGTGCAGGAGAATATATGTAAAGGGGAAGTATGCGACAGTGTTTTTATTGTAATGAATTGAAGCTCCCTCACGTGCGAGTATAGCGAGATGACACTAGTGGCATCTAGCGGTTAATTACCAGAACTAGAATCTCAGGGTTGTAAAGGGGAGCTAGGGGTGCCAGATGTTTCCTTTAATAACTTAGTTCCTTACTTCCAACAGAGATAGCAGCACCTCCTTGACTCTACATTAACTACACAGCCGCCCCTATCGGGCACTCTCATTAACTAATGTAACTATAAACCCGCCAATTATCACAAATTCAAATGATCTCGAAACTCGTAAGAAGACATCATTCTTCATTTTATTTTTCGCTTCGGCTTGAATGTTTCTTTAATTTACCTCGATCTTTCATTAAAAGTGTTAAAATTACTTCCTTTTGTATTTATTACAGTGTAAATAATATAATATTTTATTTGCTTCTCTGGAAAGTTTTCATTTAATATAACTAGGTATCCGCTAAGACCGTGCGAGATTTAGTCAATTCCGACGTTTTCGAACCCATACAAGTTACAAAGTTTACAAAGTTCATTCTTAAGGGATTACTCATGTCGAGAGTCATTGACAAATGACGAATTAGGTTGGCACACCTGTTTACATTTAGTGCGATGGCACCCTCGCCCTGAGAGGGGATTTGACCCTGAATTAACTGTCCTTCAGCATTGGCTATGATGCAATAACGTCACCTTATGTGTCAGTGTCTTCATGTGTGTGAGAATTCCATGTAGTCTTAATCTCGCAAGGGTTGCGATGTCCTCTTTACTATTTTTTGTTTATGATGAGGATGAGTGTCCTCCGGGCATATTATCCATATACCTGATTAGTTTCCAAACTGACTTGTCTGTCACAAATGACCATCGGGGACAACTCCTTTGAGAAATGAACCGTGTGGTGAGTGTGAGACGGAGGTCTCCTGCGGAAGATCTAGAAATCTAGATAATTCCTGACTTGAAGAACTTTTTTTCTAGATGAAAGTCACTTAATTAGGAATAAAGAAAGACTTCACTAAATTAACTGTATTGTACAAAACTAGCTTCAAACCGAACCAGTGAGATCCCCAGATCTAGTGATCATCTTCAGTGTCGGCCAGACAAATATAGGATCAGTTCTAAATGGCACTGAAGATGACCACTATTGGTTGAAAGCCGGATTTGTGCAATAAAGTTGCTTTAGTGGAGAGACTCTTACTTTATTCCTATTGGATAACTTTAAACCAATAGACCTCAAGCCTTTCTCCACTTGGCTTATTATAGTTTGCTTTGTTGCAGTTTAAATACCTGAAAAACAAATCAAATGTTAGACATTTTAATTTTCTACAAAAAACCCTAAAAATATTACTTAAGTTGTTTTAGCTGTCCCTATTTATTCAGCATAATTAGTTGGGTCAATTAGGGCATAAAGAAGACTCGTAAATTACTACAACTGACTAGTTGTAGCAATATACGAGTCTTCTATATACCCTAATTGACCCAACTAATTAAGTAGTAATATGACTTTTTGTGGAAGCAATATACTGCAAGTATTATCACATGCCATTTAAATAAGTAATTTAATATACTAGATAACTATACAATTTTAGGCAAATCAAATGGTTTTGTGGACTTTTAAAAGTTGAGATTTATATAATAATAATCTATTTATTTGCATAAAATGTATTTTTTTTTACAAAGGAATCAAATAGTTTTAAGTTACTTTAAATATATTGCTTGTATATGCGCCGACATGTCCGTAAAAATTAAAAAAAAAGTATCATGCATACAATTTACGTAAATAGTGCACATAATTTAAAAAAAATATATATAAAAATATAATAAATAAAAATAACAATTAGATTTATTAATGAGATTACTGTTAATTAATTATTCTCTTTAATGATTGAACTGAAAATAAATATAATTTTTGTAATATGATGGGAAATAAAACTTCGATACAGGAATTATTTCATTGCAACTGAACCTCAGAAATATGAAACATTAAAGTTTTGCAACAATTTTATTTTCATCATCTGGATAAATAATTATATTTATATAACTTCTATTGTCGCGGTTATTTGTAGAAAGGCTTACCAAAAATTTCTATACTATAAGGGGGTATACAAATACAGTGTAAAGAAAAGTTCAGTATAAAGGGACGCGAGCCGCAGGGCTTACGTGGGTGCTGACCACATTGGCGTCCAAATTAGTGTATCTACCCACAAGTCAAAACTTTTGTTCGTACCGCAATTTTCTTCCCTTACTAATATTCTCCCAATAGAAAGCTGCTAATTTAACTACCCTTTCTTTAGGGCGTATTTTTTGTTGTCTTCTTCGTTTATGTAATACGAGCGGTTAAGACTGTGGCAACGGGCTTCATTTTATATTCAGAAAAAATTAAAATTATGTAAATTCATTTAAGTAAGTAATTATATCTATTTGAAGACCAACAAATCGAAAAAAATATTTATTGTTATTGGAATAAATGTGGTTGCCTTCGCTATAACCAATAATTTCGTGGTGGAGTCGTCGCCGTCGTCAGGACACAACTTAATTATATAAATGATTTGTGTATATATATATATTGAAATAACAAGGATTGACTATTGATCAAATATTTGATAAATTACTGTGTTATGGTGATTCTTCGCGTTTGTTTTTCATTAATATCTTAGACTTCAGAATTTTTTCCGGTTAATGGACTTATGTAAATATAAAATCATATTTAAATAGACTAAAAATTCAGTTTTTGGAAGGGGGGGGGGGGGGCGCCGCCCTCAACTTTATAGCTAAAATGTATTCCTTAATTTTGTTTTTTATTTGGATACGATCAAACATTTGGAGAAAACCTGATGTTGGACAAATTTAGGCCATACAAATCGAACATTATGATTGCGCAAACATTAAACAGCCCCATTCACGGTCAAAATGCTTCCGCAAACATTTTGACCGTGTATGAGGGGCTTATTAAGCCAAATTTATCTAAATCGGCCCAGTAGTTTATACGCAATATACAGACTGTAGACGATAGACTATTATTATTTAAATATAACATTTTGAGCTCAGGGAACCATCAACGTTTAAAATTATCAATATCTCAAAAGCACAGTACTATGCATATGGTAATGTAATGAAGTTAAGTTTATTTATTTAAATAATTACAAGATAAAAAGAACTTTTTATATACTACGTTTTAAATTTTCTGTTGAATCATATGTAATGTTGATAATATAATTATCATTGTTATAATATAATGTTAGTGAAAAAAATAGTTCCGAATTTATTTACTTCACATAAATGACAAAAAATATCTAGAGCTAGAGAGCTGGTCTTAAACCTATAAAAGGACAAATCTTTGCACAACGGATCTCGCCAACACCGAATCTCGACCGTGCCATTGATATGCCCCCGTGTAGGGACAGTAAGAGAAGAAAAAGAAAAATGTGTACAAATAAAAAAGTACAGATGCAGAAAAATGAAACCGATACCTTTGACACAAGTGTAAACAAACCTGGTTGTCACACGTTAATTAATTTATTTCTTTGTTTACTTTTCCTTTTGTGATTTAGAAACCCGTCAAATTGAAGATTGTAAATATGGGACATCAGGGAAATGTCAAAACAAATAAAATAACTTGTGGATTTTTTCCGAAATAACTTTCCATACAGCAATATTTGCTGAAAACGAATAAAATTCTGCTGAAAGATGGCTAAAAGTATTAAAATATTGCATTGTAATTGTGTTCTGAGCTATTCTAAAAGTTTAAAATATGTAGCTACTCGGGAAGTTAGTTAAAAATCGATTGAAGGATTTGTACTGGACAAACAAACAAACAAGAAAGCAAGCTAATAAAAACGTAGTAAAAAGAATGTCATATAAATGATGTTATATTTACATTAGAATAATACATTTGTGAATAAGGAAGTATTATTATGAGTAGTGTAAAATATACAAGTGCTGTTTTAAGTGAAGTTAATTTAGGGTAAGTTGTTGTTAAGTTAGTTTGTAAGTCTAGAGGTCTGGAGGAGTTGATTTGAGTAAGTGTAGTAGTTGAGTGTGTCCCAGCGTCCCTTCTAACTTCCTTCCTCTACCATACCAAGCTATCTAGGGAGGGGGAACTTGAGGTTCTTAGAGTGTCAGCCAAAGACATTCCTCCCAAATTTTAACACTTTACTTGGAAAGGTGCTATTTTCACTTAAGACACTCTTTCTTTTGAAATATTCCTGTTTTTCGAGAAGATGAAAGGTGAGGAAAAGCAGGGACGTTGATACTTCAAGTGTTCGAAGAATTCTATTTAAAGTGAAAAATGTCTCAGAATTTTAAGCTTATTAACTGGAAAATTATTATTGTATATTCCTTATAATGAAAAACATTAAAAAAAGTGTTACGGGTGTTTTTTTTAGTTACGGATATAAAAATAATATTTAATTATTACTTTATGAAAGCTTGTCAATCTTTACCTTGAAATTTATATGTAAAATCATCGAGTATTATGATGAATAAAAGATTAATTATACATATTTTAATTTTATCATAATAATTGATGAATATAAAATAAACTATATTTCCTTATTCATCAAAGAAGAAGGAAAAAGACAATCAAAAAGACATCATAAATTATTGATAAAAAATGAATAACAAATAAAATGTACCATACCACCGTGATTTGCAGCATATATCACAGTCATCTCTTAGAAACATATATCATAAACATTACAACACTTAGAAACTGTAAATTACCTGTTAAAAACTATTCATTTTGAACTATGTAACATTTAGTATATATGCATGCATGTATTTTACTTACGAGCTTAACAGAAGCATTGTCATGAAAATAATTAAACACTTGATTTTTTTATGCCCCTGAATTAAAATAAAAAAAAAAAATCTAGTCAGAAAATCCAACATTTTTAATATTTTTCTGGCCTCTCGTTCAACATTTTTGTGAACAATAATGTGATGTATTATTGTCAAATTGATTTATCCACCTCTCTTTATTAGTCGCAATTTTATTTTTTAATTTAAATAAAATAATTAATTAGGCAGTATTAAATATGCGCAGATGGTTGAAACTAAAATGAGGCATCCTAAGGGGCTGCGTTCGACAAAGCATCCAAATTTCTTCAAAATCAAATGAGCAGTTTAATGTGTGGTGTTACAAAAAATTTGTGCATACAAAGTAAAAATTAAGGGGCGAGGAAAGTTGAACTGAATATGGGCTATAATAATAAGTAGAATTAAATTTGGAGGGGTAAGTATAATTGTTCCACTATATATAGCTCAGTGGTCAAAGTTGTGCTATGTGAAGGAGAAACGCTCACCATTACTTCATCTTATTCAATTAGGCCTAGTTTTTGAACCATGTGGTATTACCTTTAATGAAGTCGGATGGTACATTAAATCATTTATTATAGCTCTTAAATAGTGATAATCGGAGAACTTGTCCCTTAGCGACCTCAAAACAGCTGTAAGACCTCAAACTTAAGGGTGAAGACCCATCCTCCAACGGAGAACCCATTTTTTGTATCTTTAGAAATTAGCCTTGTCAAACCATTAACACTAGATAATCCTGATCTCTGTACCCTCGGTATATTTAATTTTCTTTCGAGGTAGAAACTTAAATTATAAGTAAGAGGTACAAATGTGAATTATTTGAGAACTTGAAACCTCATTTTTTAAAAAGGAGGAAAATATTTAGTAATACATATCTAAAGCAAAGCCAAGGAGAAGTGGTGAGCAACAGAGTGCCTTATAAATATCTGTGCAAACAAAGAAAGAGACACTAAAACTACACATGTTTCTGGATTTTTCTCCAGATCTAGGACCTTTAATGAGATTTAAGAAAAATTTGATCAAATTATATATTTTTCAAAGTTATTTCACATTTATGAGATATAGAAGATTAAATTATTTAGTAGAAGATCCTTCACAGAAAATCAAGACAAGGTATAATCTAATAAGTAAATAATAATTTTAGACAATGTGTACATTCATCACTGAATCATTTAGGCATAGAAAGAATTGAATAGAAATTAATCTAAGAAAATTTCCCTTAAAATAAAATAAAATGTAGAACTGGGTATGGTCTCCCACACCTGCGCACCATAATCCCTTAATTTTTCCATTATTAAAATTGTGATCAACATACGCTTTGTAATAAAAGTTTTTCTTCGACGATAAATATAATATAAACAAAAATTAGTCAATATAGGTACGAGTACATCAGTTATAAGGGTAGTGTTCTATACTGTTAATAATAATCTTTTATTTTTTTATAGCACAAATATTGTCATTGCAATCTAGGTTTATCAATTTAATTAAAAATAGCGAATATAATCTAATGGATAATGATAATGGATAACTTACTAATTTTATTACTAAAGACATTTGGAAGTAAGTAGAATTTTAGGTAAAGTTCAATTCCTATTTATTTTTAGTAAGACTATTCTAGTTGAACAATGTGTTCTTTTATTTTATTTTTATTCTTTTAAAAATATAAAAAAGGGATAGCTGGTTGAAAAGGGTGTAAGTTATAGTAGGGAGAAGGTAGCCAAAATAATCGATATCTGGCAGACGTTCTCCTTTGGACGGTGCGAGCTGATTGGCTGAGACCAAGTATCTCCCCCTCCACGGCCTGCCCCCCACCCGGAGGAAAAATTGTCTGCCCCCCTCCTGTCGGCCGGCCCTTATCCCCACCATGGATTTTCTTATTGTACTCAAGGGCTTGAGAGTGGGGCGGAGAGATGAGAGGATGGGTTCATACACTAGGGAGTTTTATAAGGTGACTAACTCACTCCTTGTCCGTTCTACTTCTCTAAACAAACTCCAAACCCAAACAAACAGTACCTTCAAATTATCTTTGAAAATTTATAATATAAACAATAATACACTGACCAAACTACGGGTTTTAATTGAAGAAACCAGCCCTGAGATAATAATTAAATGGGACGATTTCTTTATATATTATTATTAGAATAGAGGCCTATATTAAAATTAAGGCCTATAAAAAATAAAAATAAACAACCCTTCGGCTAATTAAGCGCGCAGACTTTAGTTTTTCTAGATAAACCAATTAAGTTACCAAACGACCATTTAATATGGAAGAAGCTAGCCTCAAGATACTTTAATAGAACAGATTTGTTTATACATATATTAGGTATTATTAATAAACAGAATAAAGGCATATAAGATTAAACCCTGCGGCTAATAAAGCTCACGGACTTCTAAATCATTTCACTAAAAGAAATGAGTTGAGATATTGTTTAAGACCGACGTAAGACAATCTTACGTTGGTACAACTGTATAAAACATGAAAGCATATAAGGAAATAGTCTTTTTCAAAGAAAGTTGAATCTAATATTTTGTTAGAGGCCAACGTAAGAGTCGGTTTGCGTCTTATGTTGATCCCTAACATAGTATACTCGTCCCCCTTTAATATTTTATTTTAAAAATGTAACTCTATATCTTACATATCGGGACCACTGATGGCTTGATAAAGGCTAAAAGCTGTTTTGATAAAAAAAAGCAATAATCATTTTATGTCAAGGCAATGGATGTAGTATCCATTAATATGGTCTCTGATTCCTTAAGTAGAAATAAAGAAACGCGTGGAACCTAAACTACTAGGCTGATTCTTGCGAAATTTGACATACATGTTCAGGACAATCATACCCCGGGGTTAAATAAAGAAATCAATTGTAGCTCCAAATTTAGGGTGCTCCTCCCCCCCCCCCAAAAAAAAAACTGAAAAAATTATTTTATGAAAATGGTTCCTACTATTGTGATTAAAAAAATGCAGTCTTTTTAAATACGAATCAAACGATATAAGCCTTTTCCCCGGGAAAAGTTTAGTTCCTGAGAAAATAGCTTAAAACACGGACGGAGAGACCATGTGTTCGATTCCCCACCGAAGAGAAGTTATTTTTATGATTAATTTTGATGAAATGTTCAATAATAATTAAATTTACCTAAAACGGAAAACACTAGGCTGAGTAATTATGAACTCGATTATTAAAAAAAAATAATAATAAAGTTTGAATAAAATTATAATTATTATTAACTACGGGAAACATACAGAGGCCCGGGTTCAAATCCCGGCGCTGGAGATTGTTTTTCTCTGACTGTTTCCCGTAGTTAATAATAATTATAATTTGATTTAAATTAAAATTTAATCGTTCCGTAGTATGAATACTACCAAAATCGTAAAAAATAAATTTATAATAAAGTTTGTTTGAGTTGTCTCGGACCCGATTTTTTATGGTTGCATAAAATTATAATTGGATATTTTATTTTGTAAAAATGCCTAATAAAATAACTCCTCCCCCCAGCGGAGAATCTAATGAACCTCTCTCCGTCCACGTTTAGACCTATTTATTCAGAAACTATGTTTTTCCTGGTAAACGACCAATATTTTTGAATTCATATTTAATTGAACTAAATTTTAGAATTCTTTTGGGCCCCAAATATATAGCTAAAATTAATATTTCGATTTCGCTTCAAAATATGAACTTTCTCGCATCTATAATATCTTCGTCAATTATTTTATATTTGATAGTTGTTACAGTTAAACTTATTTTTTTATGGGAATGTAACCCGAATTTTTGTTCTTTGTGATTAAATTTATTTTAACGTTTTTTAATTTTTTTAAATTTATTTTTTTATTAATTGTTTTTTTCTTTGTGACAAACTTCACCTGAGTCATACCTGAAATTAATTAAATAGTCATTTTAACTGTGTCTGTTTCTTTTACGCATCTTTATTACGGGGATCCGGCTACTTACTTATCTACAGGACGTAATCATCAGTCTGGAATATGTCACCTCTCCTGATATTCGAATTCATCAGATGTGTTTCCGGTTTGTGTTCCTCAGTTTTTTCCCAGTGTTTAACCTATGTTTCGGGTGGAGTTTCAAGAATGCTAACCACTTAGCTACGTTGTTCCTACCTTTTTTCTACAATTTGGATTCCTAAAAAGGTATAAGGAATTAATCTATAAGTAGATATTTGCGAAAGACTTCAAGAGAAGTTTGTAGTTAGAAGTTTGAAGAGGATGGAGGGAACAAGTAGGAAGGAAGGATGAAAGGTAACGAGCCTATTTCTACATACATACATACATACATTATAAGAGGGGACTTAGCTTTGTAGACAAGTGTACTGGAGCTAGTACAACCTTGTAATGATAACTTTAAAACTTTACATCCTAAGCACGTCATTATATCCATGCTTTCCCTTTAATCACTTGTTTAATTTTTTAGCTTTCGTCTGCTACCTTTTACTTTCCCGTAGACGTTGTATATGGGCATATACAATATGTAGAGAGAGAAATTATTGTGGTAGTGCGAAAATTTTGATATTTCGATGGAGTTACACGTCTTCAGGTCCCTTAAGTTAAAACAAGTAAGGCGCGCTTCACGTAAGTACGTGAGGCGATAATCAACGGTTTCTGTACGATTAAGTTTAAATATTAAGTGTAATAGTTGCATATTCTTTTTCTACACTTCAAAACCTTTAAATTGATGTATAACATGCCATGGTAACTAAAAACTTTCTTTTAGTCGCCCGCCATATTGGCCAGGCCGCCATCTTAGAAGTGTAAAAACTCCAAAATTTGTCCATTTGTCTAAAATGCCGAGATGTACCTCTGTGCCAAATTTCATGTTTCTAGCTATAGCAGTTTATGAATTGAAACAAGCCAACGGACGGGCAGACAGACAGACAGAGCCGTTATATAAGGTTCTTTTTTTACTTTGTACAGAAACCTAAAAAATGGCATTTTTAAATGATGACAGTCTCTCGTCTATTGACTATGCAGCCTAAATTACTGTGCCAATTCGATACAATTTGGCCTTCGTTTTCAGAAAAGAAATCTTACTCCGATACAGAATGCGAAATAAAATGTTTGCTTTAAAATTAGGGGCTCTAAGAAACTCTGAAAAAACATGAAAACATTTTTTTCTTGAAAACTGTTCAAGTGAACCGATGATTCTGATTAAACCATCTAAAATGTAGTCTATTTAAAGACGAATCTAGTTTTCGACTTATTGGTAAATTTAATTCTTTCTCCTCAAGGAAGGACTTATTTTTATATTAAATTTTGAATAATTACTCAGTGCAACTGTGAATGCCCGTAACAACCAACAAATAAATAAAAATACTGGACGAAGAAATTATGTACTTATATAATAATATTTAGTACGGTAATGTATGGGTCACATTTTCTATAAATATTTTGAAGTAACGCTTTTATTTTCTGCCGTTTTATTTTTAGAATTTTAATATTTATGTGTTGTAGAATTTTAGAATTTAATTTGGCTGAGGCCTGAAATGAGTCTATCGGGAAAACTTAGTCCGTCTGCCGGGAGTTAGAGTAATTAATTAGGAGAGTGGTGGAATTTCTGGGACTGTAGATAGGTTTCGAACAAGTGGAACATTAAGGTCCGTATTTACTCTCCTATTAAGAGCCTTTTGAAAGATCAAACTTAGTAGCCTTTGAGATGCATTTCTCACTTTGAAATTTAAATTTGTTTATTTAAAAGTGTTGAATGACTGCAGTAAAAGACATGTGCCAGTGAAAGTATAATATTCGAGTAGTATGTAAACTGGTCGTTCTAGATATTATTGCTAAACACACAATCATTTTATTCTTATCCTTAATCACCTTTATTTTATTTATTTATTTTATTATTATTATTTTTTTTTTAGTAATGTGATATTGGTTCATTCAAGGAACATGCTTGTTCTGTGTCAGTTTATTTGTCTGTCGCTCAAATTTTACAAACCAATATATTTTAAAAACTTCTCGTTCGATTTTTAATGAAATTTGGATGGTAGATCATAATTTCCCTATTGATGGACATTTTTCAGGATTCAACCTTCTGCGCCTTTTTTCCTTTTTCTTACACACGCGCACAAACATACATATACAAACATATATATCTTCAAAAAACCTCATCTGATTTTTACGAAATTTGGATGCTTTGTCAAAAGTAGCCCGCAGATAGCCCAAGATAAATTATTTTAACTATTTAAGTTCTTTAAATGTTAATAATTAATTTTTAAAAATATAAACTGTTTTGAATTATTTAAAAATGGGGGAAAAAATATAATTTGACAATAATAGCTATGTGCCACTCTAATTGGCAGACTATTTTTATCCTTTAACTGGGGTTTATTTTTTTCCAATGGTAGTATCTAAAAAAATTGATTTCAGTTCTTTTATCTTAATCCTCAATTCTTTTATTTAATCAAGGTTTTGGAATTTAAAGTACCTGTTTGGTTTCCTCTACTCTGTTAGATGTATACTTATTTTTATTCTTACGTAGTTTGTTGACGCATTTTTTTCTTTTTACGACACTTATCTGGAATGCTTAATAACACAATCGTGGATTATTTGGCTTAAAAAATATACTTCTCCCGCTTAGAACTCTTCGCGCTTCCTTCCTCTTCTTATTGCACTTCTTTGCAACGGAGAAGAAAAACGAAACGGTTTAAAACAAACATAAAACATCGCCACACAAAAGGACTTTAAAAGGATGTGAAGAAAAGCCACTCCGAGGAAGGACCTCTTTTTGTAAAGAGCTGAAGAGGAGGGAGAGGGGAAAACAATTCTGGAAGAAATGCTAAACCCACGCAGTCAGGGGTCAGGAGGACAAAACATCCCTCCGAAATTAAGATGATAAAACCGCGCGAAGTACTAAAGCCCGTACAAATACTAAAACCGCAGTGGCGGTTTATAAACATGATTCAGTGCAGTTTTATATCTTTAGCCTCCTTCTCTCTTCACAACTGTTTGTTTTGGGGGGAAAATCCTTTTGTTCTTACGATTCATAAAGTCCGGTTTATAATGGAGAAATTTTCTTACGGAGAATACAAGAGAAAATTACAACTTTGTTGGGGGGAAAGAGGAAAAACCATGTGAGTATTATTTAAATTTACACTCATGATTTATAAAGTAATTATTATTAAATACACACCTTTTAGTTGTTAATACCTCTTCACTCACTTCAATTCGAAGAAACCTACGCATTATTATTAATATTTATTTTTAATCAACTATGTACAAAAATAATTAAAAATCCTATTTTTTTAATGTTTTGAGTATAATCTTTTTGTGATCTCGCTTTTTAGAATCCTGGTAGCGATCGCGCAGTGCTGTTTATACCGCACTTCAATTGCCTATACGGATATTTTTTTGTTAGGAATTAGTTATATTTCCATAAATGATTTATTTATTTATTATAATTTTTAATGGACGGATGATTTATTGAAAATACGTATAATAATTACAAGATAAAAAGAACTTTTTATATACTACGTTTTTAAATTTTCTGTTGACTAAATAAAAAATCATAAATTTAAAACCTGTCAAAATTAAAATTGTAAATATTGGACATGTCAAAACAAATAAAAAACTTGCGGATTTTTTCCGAACTAACTTGCTATACAGCAAATGTGCTGAAAACTAATTATATTCTGCTGAAAGATGTCTAAAAGTATTATAATAATGCATTGTCATCGTGTTCTGAGGTCTTCTGAAAGTTTCAAATGTCTAGTCTAGCTATTCGGGAATTTAGTTAGAAATCGATTGCCAGATTTGTACCGGACAAACAAGAAACCAAGTTAATAAAAACGTAGTAAATATCGGTTGAACTAGCCTATATGGGGCATCATGTATAGAAATGCAAAAACTAACAAATATAATGCATAAATAATTAAAGTGTTTCTGTATATTGATATAAATTGCATTATTTATGTATTCTTTTTCATTTCATACTCTCTTGAAAAACCAGATACGCTACATCGATGCCCGTTAATCTACGACAGATACGCCCAAGATTCCCAAAATCGACCTGTATACAGCTGTGTCTCAAAATAGAGGACTGAAGATGGATATTGTATTAAGAGAAAACTTATGAAATGAAGAAGAATCCATAATTGGTGCATTTTTTATCAATATATAGAAAAGACTATTTAATGTGCCAGTTTTTTTCATTTCTATACATGATGCTCCGTATAGGCTAGTTCTACCTAAAAATCTTAAGCCAATAAATGTAATGAATTAGCCCGTAAATATTAAAGTTCTTGACTAGTATACGTTAATGGTTGCGCCGCGGTGTTTACTTCGCTCTGCCATCCTATCACGGTGATTGACCTAGGAATGACACTGCAAAATTATGTTGACTGTCCCTAGTGAAAAGAATGTAGGATGTGTGGAATATTTATCTTATCAACCCATGATTGAAACTTTGTAAGTAAATATTGACCGTATCGAGTGAAAAGATTGTAGGATGTGTGCGATATTTAGCTTATCAGCCTATGATTAACACTTTGTAAATTAATGTTGACTGTACCGAGTAAAAAGAATGTACGATGTATGCCATATCTAGCTTATCAATAGTTAACTAACTAATAGAAGTAGGTCTTATTTCGCTGTAAACTTCACCAACTTACTTGATACATGTAATTTACAAAGTACAGTTCAAAAACCGCTGGTACGACAGCTTAAAGGATTTAGATTTACAGTATTGTGTTTTTAAAGAATTTATTTAATTTGATAGGTTTTTATAAACTATCGTTAAGAAATATTAGGTACTGCTACATCTAAAAAAATATCTGTTACCCTCCAAAATAATATTACTGTGTCAATCGCTTCTGACTTATAAAGTAAGTAAGTTTCTTTAGACAGATACTCTGTGGACACAGAAAATGACCGATTGGATTCAGGGGTTGTATAAATTAGTTAGTTTTATTAGAGAGACGTCTATCTTTATCCTGATCAAGTGAATCTACTGCTCGTCTATTCCATCAATTAATTTAGGACTGTTTACTTTGTATAATTACGAATCTTCAGACATTCGTCAAAACAAGATCTTCACTGGAAGATCTTCTTCCTATGCATATTTTGACAGCTTCTTTAACCTATCGATCATCACTCATTTGGTCATTATCATCTATAGGTTATTATAAGGCGGTGGATCGCGATACTGATCATCAGTTTGAAACATGATCACTTCTCTGGGATTCCCACTCACCAAATATGTCGGTTAGGCCTAAGTTACAGACCATTTACAACTGCACTAACAATTCAGCTACACCAGTCCTCTTATGCATATATTGTCAAAATTAATATATATTTGTTTGAATGAAAATTTATTTTAATTGAAATTATAGCAATTTGCTTAGGCATATCTAAAAGTTTTGGATGTGTCTGTTAGATGTTTATGCTAATGATCAAATTTCTCGGAAGTACTCTTTATTCTATTCATGTGTCAATTATATGTTAAATTAATTATACGAAACTATTAGTATGGTATATTTAGAGATAAGTATAAATAAAATTAAGGTTAAAACCAAAATAAAATGTTTAATAGGAAGTTTTTGAGTAAACATCTTAAAGGTTTAAGCCTAATCATTTTTAAATTCTTAAGAAAACGTTACCTTTCTTAAAAGAAGGTTTTAAAATTAAAATTTTAATGAAAATGATTAATAATCTCATTAAGCTTTCAATATGTTTTATAAGAGAGAGAGAGAGAGAGAGAAAGGGAGATAGAGCGAGAGAGAGATGCTTTTATCTCTAGAAGGTTTTAATTCCTTGTAATCTCTTAGTTGGGGAGCAAAGCTCCTTAGAGGTTTTACAAGGCGTAGCCTCCAAACGACTAAGAATTTGTTCAACAAAATATTTGCTTTTACGCCAAAACCCAAACCTACTCGGAGTGGGTGTCGGCGAAGGGTTTTTCAGAAAAGCAATTTTACAGAGAGAGGCAAGTAGAAGAAAATGTTCCTCTGCTCGTCGCTTTCTCTTCTTTAGTTTTCCTTTAAGTTTTGTTAAAACATTATGATATTAATTTGCGGCCTTTTGGAGTTTTCAGTAAAACCTTATCGCTAAAGCTAATAAATCGATTTGAAAAGGAGGAATTGTTAACAAAAACACAAAACTTAAGAGTCTAATGTTTTCTTTTTTTTTAGTTGTTTAAATTTAGCATAAATTTGCCAAAATAATAATAATATTAAGTTTATACTTTTTACCACAAAATGGCAAAAAAAGCTAATATATTGAGTACATTGAGCAGAGTCCGTAAATTCCTTGATTATATAAAAGTTGGATTGACTAATAAAAATTTGACAAGCAATGGTAACGTATAACTATAACTATAGGTGCAGCTTACCCATTTCTTCTTTGTCATTCAAAAGAGATATACCTATTACATTGATTAAAACAACTTGGAAGTCAGTAACTAAGAATAACTTACAATTACAACATGAATTTAAAAGAGGAAAGAATAAAAACTTATTAGTCCAGTCAAATGGTGCATAAAAAGAGCTCAAAGTGGAAAGTTTTGGTGTAATTGTTGTTAGTAGCTTATTTTATGTTTTTTGGGGTGCTGAACACGAATCTGAAGTTGTCCAACAAAATTTCCCTCGGCAAATATGAGAAATCATCGAAAAACTACAAAAAAAAATGTTTTTTATTGGTTTTCAGCTTATAACTTGCAAAGCAATCTACTCACGCAAAAAGTAGTCTAGTAGTAAAATAAAAAGGAGAAAATAATCTACATTTTATGTCTATAACTTTTATTTGTACGTCGTATGGTTTTCACGCAAATGGGAGTTGAAATATTGGGAAGATGTGGCGGGTGGAGGGAACAGGATGAAGGGTAAACGGTTGGTGGAAAGACTGCGCTGGCAGTTAATTTTATGTTTTTGGGTGTGCTGAACACGAATCTAAAGTTGTCCAACAAAAATTTTACACCCAAATATGAGAAATCATCATAAAACCACTTTTTACTTTTATTTTTTTAGTGGATTTCGCCTTATAACTTACAAAGCAAGCTATTTACGCAAAAAGTGGAAGAGTAGTAAAATAAAGAGGAGAAAATAACCTACAAATTATTTCTTTACCATTTTTTTGTAAGTCGAATGGTTTATATGCAAAAGAGGGGTTGAAATAACCGGGAAATCAGTAATTTTTGAAAAATAGCAACAAAAATAATAGAACCTGTGTCTAAGAGCTCGCATTAGTACTTAAATACATATAAATTGTTCAGAAATTCGCTATATATTATTTTAAGAATAAGGTTTGTTGCTATTTTTCAAAAATTATTGATTTCCCGGTTATTTCAACCCCTCTTTTGCATATAAACCATTCGACTTACAAAAAAATGGTAAAGAAATAATTTGTAGGTTATTTTCTCCTCTTTATTTTACTACTCTTCCACTTTTTGCGTAAATAGCTTGCTTTGTAAGTTATAAGGCGAAATCCACTAAAAAAATAAAAGTAAAAAGTGGTTTTATGATGATTTCTCATATTTGGGTGTAAAATTTTTGTTGGACAACTTTAGATTCGTGTTCAGCACACCCAAAAACATAAAATTAACTGCCAGCGCAGTCTTTCCACCAACCGTTTACCCTTCATCCTGTTCCCTCCACCCGCCACATCTTCCCAATATTTCAACTCCCATTTGCGTGAAAACCATACGACGTACAAATAAAAGTTATAGACATAAAATGTAGATTATTTTCTCCTTTTTATTTTACTACTAGACTACTTTTTGCGTGAGTAGATTGCTTTGCAAGTTATAAGCTGAAAACCAATAAAAAACATTTTTTTTTGTAGTTTTTCGATGATTTCTCATATTTGCCGAGGGAAATTTTGTTGGACAACTTCAGATTCGTGTTCAGCACCCCAAAAAACATAAAATAAGCCACTAACAACAATTACACCAAAACTTTCCACTTCAAACTACCATTTGACTGGACTATATACCATAAATGTTTAATAGGCGATTGTCTATTAAATAGTAATAAAATAATACTTCGTGGCGCTGCTTTCCTTAGGCAATGTCCATAGCTTAAGTACTGATAGGCACTGCAAACTGCTTAGGAACTACCATTAGCTTAGGTCTACCAATGGACTTATACCACTATATATGTGGTAGCGAATGGCACAGAGACAGTGTGTAAACCGTATACTTGACATTCGCATTCGGATAGGTGCAAATGGTTACCCATTGATGTGGCGATGCTGGTTGAACACCGAGCGTCAGGCCCCTTTTAGAGTTGGGAATCGAACAAGAAACCTCCTGCTTCCAAACCTTGCATGATGAAAATACTTATGCTAGCAGGGACCAACTAATAATCTTTATTTCCATGTAAAATCATTCTCTAGTCAACTATCTCAGACTATGCATGATTATATTATGGTCCTAAATTTTGAATGCAGAGAAGTAAATTGAAGTACTTTGCACATGCATCACACTGTTTTAAGAGATTATTAAACCATCTAAATATTGTCAAATGCCATTTATTTTTAGTATTTGCATTTTTAAAAACTGTTTAATCTTATCCAAAATGTGATACTTGTAGACTTGGTCTGAAGTGAGCTGTCAGCCCAAGAGCTTGTGGGTGTGGTCCAACCATCTTACACAATGGACCAAGCCCATTGTGTCACCCAGAGTCAAGTTTTAAATACCCCCCTCTACTATAATAATGGGCAAGTTCTAAGACTTTCTACTTAATTTTCTTATAACTCCGTCACCTTTTCCTCATCCCTTGCCTTGAGAAAACTTAATTATTTTCCCATTTTAGCGTCATTAAGCTTTTCAGGTCGGGACGTCTCACGAGGGTGAAACGTCCTTAGGCAAGCCCCCCGCCCCTCCTCCTTTTTCCCTTCGAAGTATTAAAAACTTTTTACTCTCTCTAAGACCTTTTCTTTAGTTTTTATCAATACTTCACAACTACCAATAACGAAAAAACAACGAATAAAATATTCCCATGAATAAAAAAAATAATGATGGATAATGTTATGTTGTTTATTATAACAGGTTGGTTTTAAAAATGTATTTTTATGAATTATGACAGTTAAGTATGTTTGATGTGATTATCAATGGAAGGAACTGCCTGGGAAGGTAAGAAATAATCTAACAATAGCATTCATACATGCAGCATTTTATTGCAAAAGGAATAGTTTTTGTACAGCATTGCATTCCTTTAGACATTGTGTATCTATTGAAGGTATTTTGTTATTATAACTAACTAAACTTCAAATACAACAAATTTATAGGTTAGAATATCCTCGGGTATTTTACTTTCTCATTCACGTAGAATATAAAGAGAAAGTATTGTGATAAATAACGGAAATCCGATTTTAAGATTTCGGTGGATTTACACGTTTTAAGGTCTCCTGAGTTAAAAAAGTAATAACTTTCACCATGATTATTGTTATTTATAGTCCATATTTCGTTGCTGTCCTCTTTTAATTTCCTAGCGATGTTTTCTAACAATTGTGTCTTCAGGGGTGTAAACAACTCGTAAGTATTTTGCAATATTTCATCCCCAATTTAGGACATTATCGAGCAATATACTCGTACTACATTGGTTGATTTATTAATTTAACACAATTAGTGTGCTCATTTATTTTGTAGGGTCATTTTATTAAAAAAAAAAATCTTTATTTCGTCAATGCATATCCATGCATTGACGAAATCTATGTTTTGCGTGAAATCCATATAAATTAGAAAAATATGTAACAAATAACCAATACATGAGTCATGGACTGAGATTGAACTGTGACTCTCTAAAGTCTTAGTTCAGAAAGGATTGGGAGAAGAACATTGAACTTAATATTGTAAATTATTAAATTAATAGTGCTCTACCATCAAAATTAGACGAATAGCTTTTAAGATATCTTGGTTCACAAAAACGATAAAAGGGATATGAGACTAAAATTTTTCCTTGGCTGAAACGGATTTCCATCTTAGAATTATTAAATTTGAAAAATTTCGTTCTCTAGAATGATCATGACGCTTCCGTTACCTTTGGTAAGCTCGGGAGCAAAGTCTTCTCATACCAATCCAGAATTTATTACGTTTAAATGTTGAACTTCTGATATTGCATTCATGATAAATAATCCTTTTTGATGTGAAGCATTTTATGAATTCTGCTGAAAACGTCAGGTACGTTATATCTTGAGGTTCGATATCCTATGCCGGAGTACCTCTCCCAGAGAGGGGAGGGGTGATTCTCCTTTCGTTTTCTTTAATAATAATTGGTTTCCATTCAATACTCCTTATTAATGAAACTTATTTTATGGGTAATACTTATAGACCCTTTCTAAAACTCTATCTTCATCATTTATGTTTATGTACCGTTAAGGCTTAAGGTTTAGTCAGTACCGTAAGTTTTTTTATTTTTACTTTATATTACTTTTACAGCTTAACATATAATTAAGTACTCTAAACAAACATTTGGCTTCATCAACAGATTATATCTAAAATACGACCCTAGTTAATAGTTATTATACTTCCTTATTCCTATTTAATAAAAAAAAGATCAGCTGACCATTTTATCAGCTGATCCATAGGGCACGGGCCGGCCACGTGTCTCTACTCTATCTTCGATTAATCTTTCTTAGAGCGTCTCGAACTAACCAGCGGACGCCTCCACAACCCTTTTCTTAAATATCACCAGGTGTTCTCTGATCGAAATCCATTTTATTAAAACCTGTAATTATCAAACAAATATTTTTTTTTTCTTCCTGGTTTTTTCAATCTTGATTACCGTATTTTTCTTTTTGTTTTATTGAAGAAGAACTTTAAAAGAAACAATTCGAGAAAAAAACAACAGAAAAATATTAAACAACAGGACAATACAAGGAAGGAAGTTTAAAAATATAAATCAAGATAAAAAACCAAACAGTTGCGGACACAAGAATTGTTCAACTTTTTATTTCTATATCTTGTTCTTTCAATACATTAAGACAAGAAAACATCTGTACTCTTGTAATTTCAACTGTTTCGTGTAGATGTAGAAGTCATATGTTATTTCATGTTTTTAATTTAATTTTTTTAACCTGAAGGTTATATTATTAAAACTTTATTTCTAACTTAATTTTCACATGATTCCACCTGTGTAGGATAGTCATTAAGCTTATGCTTATGTTGTGTTACTTTTTTTTAACATTTTCTAGTCATAATTATGTTTAAACGTTTAAAAAAATGATTATTCTACATTTCATATACATATATATTGACTTAAAAGGTGAAAACGTATTTTAAAATAAACTAATGAAGATATTAAATTATTTGCAAACGATACGTAATTTAAAAAAATGACTCTACATTGGTAAACTGTACGGAATAAAAACATTAATAACGTCGGAAATACACACTAATATTCAAGTTAGTGAAATATAAACTTTTATGAACACACAAAACGACTAAATTTTTCTCTTATACGAGTGCAAAAGAGAGGCTCAGATAAGTTGGTCAAATGTTTTCAATTGCCTAGTTGTTTCAGGTTATCGTCATTATAACTAATTATTATTAAACACTTTATAAAATATTTATCACAAAAATAACTCGACTCGGCAGAGAATCGAACCAGACCTCTCACCCTTTAGTTTATAGTTATCTTCTTATAGGACTAGATTTTTCCTGGTAAATGACATATAAATATATTTGTATTTAAATGCAATACATTATACAGTTATTTATCCACTCTTCGGATCAATTTTGGAGAAACACTTTTTATTTCACACTGTTTTAAAGTTTTAAGAGATAGAGCTCCCAAATTTAGAGTTAAAATTTATTTCTCGATTTCGTCTTATAATATGATTTTTTTAAACATGTGTGGTAAATTGCTTCACGCATTAATAATAATAATAAAAAAAAAAAAAAAAAAAAAAAAAATTGAGATCTTCCGGGCCCCTCTCCCTAGGTGATTAACACTTATTGAAGGCCCTCCCCTTGAAATTATTAATATATATAAAACTACTATAAATAACAGTGATGTTTTCTTACAATTGTGTCTTCAGAAGTATTTAAGAAAATGTTTAACTTTGCTCATTTCTGTTTCTTGAGATCTATAGTTAGACTAGTTGGTAGTTATTTAAGTTGAATTTAGCTCACAGTTATCTAGTGTGGGGTCTAAACTAAGCTGTGTTCGATCCATCAGTCCATGATTCCCGTAATTTCCTATTCTTACTAGCCTAGGTATTTCTAATCTATTTCTGTATGGACGTAAATAGTTTAATTTTTAACGCTATTTTTTAAACGTTATTTGTTCGTCAAATACAAATTTTAACCCTTTTCCTTCTACCTAGAAAGCTGAAATTTTCACAGAATATGTATTTCTATAACAATGCTCGGTATTAATATTTTCAAAGCGATTTTGTTAACAAACTATCCAAATTTCATAAAAAATAAGATGAGTACTTTCGAAGATATAAGTGTAAATAAATGTGTGTATGTTTGAGCGTATGTGAAAGAGGAACAAATGGATGCAGAAGGTTAAACAGTATTTGGGACCATCTATTGTCCAATTATTACTTAATTAATTAAAATACAAATTCAATAAAATCAGACACATTGTTCTTAAGATATGCTAGTTCGCAAAAATTGAACGACAGACAGTCGGACACGGAACCAAACATGTTCCCTGATGTCTGAAATACATCCATGTTTTGGCATTTTAGAAATAGCTTCCGTTACCTTCGGTAAGCGCGGAAGCAGAATGTGAGGATTTTATTTCATTTCCATAGTCAATTTTAGTATGAATACGACGTCCTATATTTTTAATTACTACTTGGGTAAAGTGAAAGATATTAGTTTGAGGTCGATTCGTTTTACAGTTGAAGGCAACTGGATCTGCAATTCTGTGTTCTGGAAAACAATTATGTGACATGTTTTGACTCTTTCCCTTGTGAATAGGGTGTTTCTAGAATCTTTAATTTTTGTCTCTTGTTTAGTGTAGTTGATGTACAGCTAGTATTCAGTTGTAATTCAACAATACAAAGCGAAGTGCAATTTTTAGACAGGTTGATTTGTTCGACGAATTCCCCGGAGAAGAGGTGGATTCCCCGGTGAAATCTCTTGGTTTTCCTGCGTCAGCTTATTACCGGGTAATCTAACACCGGTGAAATGTTAACTAACGGTTGGTGACCTCCTCCCCGCTCTACAAAACCCTTTTAGTAAAATGTTAAACTGCACTTGGAAAATGTAAACTACTGCCGACCAGGAACTAGAAAATGCGGGATTCTCTGATGCAAAACTTGGCGGGAGAATGTCGGTGGGAGGAGGTTGTCGACGGCTGTTAAAGTGTGGATCGTGAACTCCGCACCATTCAAATTAGAGGAACAAACTGAGCCGAAGGGTTTATAACATCGTCAAACATTTCGTTCTGATGCAGAACCTTTTCGAAATCCGACCTGAATCAAAATAGACTCGTAGATAGACCTGAAAACCCCGACCTTTTCCCAACGAGGCAAGAAAATTAACATATTATCCGTTTTCATTATAGTGCCGAGGGAGTCTCCCTCTCGCTGTTTATATCCGCTAAACAACGACGTCGCGAGTCCGACCACTATCCCAATAAACGAAACGGCCTCACCAGGTGATACTATATACTGTAGGTTAATTAAAACTCAAAACCACGATAGGAAATTTCGCGTCTATGCTAAAACATTCAAAGCGGCTTCATTTTGAAAACTTCGGTGGTCTCCTCACTTGATGCTTGTTTATCTTTTTACAATCGATTTCAACTGCTGTCTCTATCACTCGACATGTCCACATTTGTCGGCATACCCCCGTTCCCTAAATTAAATTTTGAGTTTCAAGGGAAAATAAATAAATCTACTTAACCTCATTTTACATCTCCCCCACAAGAGAAAGTGGTGTGATATTGTGCAAAAATTCTGTTTTTTATTTTGATAAATTTAATCGTTTTAAGGACCCCATGGACCAACAATTTTTTCTGAAACTGTTCCTCGTCATAAAAAATAAATATGCCTAAATATAGAGCCTGCTCTAATTTAAGTGAATTTGTAATATTTTAATTTACTCGTTTAATATACAACTAATAAATTCTTCATTGTTATCCTTGAAGATGCGCTTAAAGCTTGAGTGAAACCCTTATAGAATTAATGAATAATTAACTCAGATTGCATAAAGTAGATAATATTGCATTAATAGATAAGACCCTTATCTTAGAAATAAATGTCAGGGGACTGAAGAGATATACGACGTATAGTCAGAGCCATAATTTGATCTTTGTTTAGTGTTCCTGTTAATAACAATAATAATGAGGATCCTGTAAGAAATAGCAGCATTTGCGTTTCATCACAAAGCATAAATTCGTAAAACTTATTGTCTCCAAGTTCTCAATGTGATTTATTATTGGCTAATTTGGTTTTTTATAAGTTTTGTCTTTTTGTTAAAAGTTTGTTGTTTATTGCGATTTGTTGAACGAACATACATACTTGAGGTTCATTTCTGTTTTGGAGTTATAGATTTGTCCTGTTGCTGAAAGTTTATTGGTTATGAATATTAAAAGCGCAAGAGGAGTAGATATCAATAAAATAATGAAAAACTGGAAAGCCTCTCCACAGAATAATGATTACTTTACAAAACTATAGCTTTCGGCCTCTCGGCCATCATCAGTGCCGGTAAAAAAGGCAAAGGAAAATGCCGACGTTGAGTCTCTTGAAAGACAAAAACGGATTTTTGTCGTTTAAGTGACTCAACTTCGTTTTTGTTTTTCATTTAAGTTTTACTGGCACTGATGATGCCATAGAGGCCGAAAGCTATTTGGAGTCCGTTTTTTTGTCTTTCAAGTGACTTAGATTTTTCCTAAACCTTTACCGGCACTGATGATGGCCGAGAGGCCGAAAGCTATAGTTTTGTGAAATAAACATTATTCTGTGGAGAGGCTTTACAGTTTTTCATTATTCTATTTATTGATTATTGTTATTGGACTACTGTTCATACTTGATAGGTCCATCAAGTAAAACTATAGTTTATCCTGTATAAAGGTCAGGTTAGGAATACAAATTATAGGAAATGAAACCATAAAAAGATCATAGGCATGTGAGCCATAGATCAGGATTAGAAGTGTAGTGTAACTTAGTAGTCCAGTCAAAACATACTTAAAAAATAGCTAAATTCGCAAAGTGTGATGTAGTTCTGATTTTTTTATATGTTGTTCGGACCAGCTAGGTTAGTGTGATCCTAAGTTTGCAGCTTCGAAAAACCTGTGCTAGCTGCGTAATAGCTGAAAAACTGAAAAAATTTCGTACTTGTTTTAGTTTTTGCCATATAACTCGTAAACTATGTGTTTCTCGATGTTAGGCGTTATTAATATTGTTAAAGTACAGTAAATTTGCAGCAGCGTATGCTCAACCGGAGCTCTGTACGATCAATAGGTTCCGAGATTTAAATAAGTTCATCATTTAAAAAATACAAATGTATTTTTTTTCTTTTTTTTACACTTACAACAGAACTACTTTGTCTACAGGCTTTATTTTGTGCTTGCCTGAAAGCCAATTAAATTTACTACAACTTCATTCCTTATGACTTTTTTCGTAGGGGCGAAATCTTATGCCGATATTCACGTCGAAACGAAAGCGATACATCGATTTTTAATTTTTTGGAAAACACTGCCAATTTTCAAAATGTCATATCTCGGTAACTATTAAACATAAAGAGTTGTCATTGGTCGTAAAATAAAGCTAATTATATTTACTGCGACTTCATTCCTTATGACTTTTCGCGTAGGTTAACAGCTTTACGCCGATATTTGCTCCGAAACGAAAGAAGTACTTACAAATTACATTTTTTGACTAAAATTTCCAATTTTTACATTACCATATCTCGGAAATTATTGGTCGCACAGAACTCCGGTTGAGCTTATGCTGCAGCAACTTTATTGAACTAAAAAAATAGTAAGAACAACTAACATCGAACAACGTATATCTTAAATTCTACAATTGAGGTAAAGAAAGTAGAAAAAAAAAAAAAAAAAAAAAAATTCCATTTTCTATTAAATCTTTGTATTTTTAGTCGTTCGATGTCTTCAAGAAGATTTTCTCCCCTATAACTTTCTTACAGAAAGAAGCGAATCCCTAAAAGCCTTATTAAAGTAAGTTTTGAGGTTAAAAAGGAAATGACGGAGTTTTGCGGTAAGATTTTCATTTCGACAATGGGAAAGAGGGTCATTTATCTGACAAACCCAATTATTGGCCTTTTATTACTCTCCAATTTTCCGACTGAGTTCGGGAGGGGCTTCTTCTCGTCCCCTGGAAACGGCTACAATTTCAAAACGGAGGTCTCCTACAATTTCTAAACAAAATGGAATAGAGGAGAGAGGGGGTAAAAAGAGGGGGAAAGAGAGACCTGAAACGGTGAAAAAGGGCAAACCTCGAAATCGATTTTAAAGGGCTTTTATTAAATTAGGGGCCATTTGGTTTTTGGTTTCCTACTGTTTGCTCCAAAATATATTTTTTTTATTGCTGTTTTCTTTTTTGCAATTGGTCCTGTCGAATTTTGCAAGCAAATATCTTTCTATGCGAGGATATTTGTTCAATAATTTTTCAGAAACCTTGTTCCGCAATGAACTATTTTTCTTCTGTAATGTCAGGTACATAATAGGAGTCCAACCTTATTCAATCTAGTTAGTTGATAAATTATAATTTAAATCAAGTTATAATTACATACAGAGAAAAATAGACTCCAGCGCCGGGATTTGAACCACGGGCCTCTCAATAAGATTTGTGGAAAAATGAAAGCTTAAATTCGGGACAAGCTATCAATAACGTCAGAAGAAATCATTCTCCAGTGTAGCTTAGTTGATAGAGCGCTAGAATGGTAATTTAGAGGCCCGTGGTTCAAATCCCGGCGCTGGAGTCTATTTTTCTCTGTATCTTTCCCGTAGTTAATAATAATTATAATTTGATTTAAATTAAAATTTACATGTTCCGTAGTATGAATACTACCAAAAACGTAAAAAAAAAAAATTATAATTATTATTAACTACGGGAAACATACAGAGAAANAAAATATGTATTTAAAATAAAAATCATAGAAATTTAACTTTGCGCAAAAGGCTGATATTTTCTCTACAATACTTACAAGGCTTAAATAAATTTCATTTGTCTGTCAGAGACAAATCTCGTAATCTTTATTTTATCCATTTCAAAATCAGTTTTCGCTTTGAAATTTGTACAAGAATCTTAAAAATAAAATAATCAGTCATTAATGTTACAAAACTGTTTATATTAACTGATAAATTAAAAAAAAAAAAAAAAACAATATTATAAAAACTTTTTAAAATTGAAAATGTAAAGAGTTTTGAATTAGATTAATTTCAGCTAAGTAAGGTTAGAATTAATTGCAAGACTGCCTAACACTTTGATTTTTGTAACATACACATATTCTGTGGTCGATCATAAAATGTAGCCGTTTTAAGGAAAAAATCCTTTTTAGTGCATTTTATTATTATATTAAATTGAAGTTCATAATTATAAGTATTATTTAGCATTTATCAGTGGAAATTCAGTTTTTTTTATTGAATTGATAACTACAGCTTATAACATATGTTATGAGTGTTATAGATGATAATAGGGAAGTAAATGAAGTACTATCGATTTTGAGATAGACTCAATTTTTGAGACAAGTTTTTGGGGATAGTTCCAATTCAACAGGTCTAATTAAAAAAAAAAAATAATAATAATAAATTATAGCACACTACGTGAGACCAAGGGCATCTTACTAGTCTTTTAATATATTTTACTCGTTTGTGATTTTTCCTCAAATATATTCACACTTCCTTTTAAAATGTTTGAGTGTCGTGTCTTAAGATTTGCTTAGTGGTTTTTACCTTACTTTATGTATTTTTTTTGTGTGGTTTTGGCTGGTGTGGTTGATCGCCTGAATTGATACAGTGTCTTCAAGGGTTTAATACTGTTTTTGAAGATGTTCGTCTTTAGTTTTCCACATTGTTATGTATATTCCCTTTGACTGATGGTCCGCTCAGATCCACCCCCTCCTTCTCGCCCCTCTTCCTTGTGTTTACTTGTTTCCACTTCGTGTCACACTGCGCTGTCTTTTCCTCGCTCCATTATCCACCTTGCAAAAACAAAAACCCTTCCCCCAGCCCTTCGTCTTCAACTAAGACTTGTTTTGGCCATTTAAATTAGTTTTTACTTGACTACACATCTTTTGAAAACTGGAGGGAGATGCTTTAAGAAAATATCCTTAAACAACGCCACTGTGTTTAAGAAGATAGTTAAGACAAGAATGCTTTTCAAAAAGGAAATATATTATGGTTGAACAAGTAAAAGTAATTTATTTTCTTTTGTTCTCTCACTCGATAATTTATCAATTTTCAGTTCATCTAACTGTATTGTAATGATGTTTTATAAATTTTTCTATGATTTAAATATGTCAAAGAAATTGTGGTGGAAAGTTAGAAGGATTATTATGTACGCTTTATTGTATCTGAATCCGTTTTTACTTACACGTTTTGAAGATAAGTCGTTCTACGCAAGCTAGCATTGCGTGGCTCTAACATTGACGCGAGCGTATTCCAATACATTTTTAATAACTGCGTATTCCAATAATAAGCCGATAAATCGAGAGTTCAATATTTTCGTTGTTAAACATAGTCTTAACATCGTTTTTGTTTAGTCCGATACATCGACATTATTGCCCCAACCCAAGCGTTGGGGGTTCAACAGTCCATCCAGAACAAACTGGTTAATTTCTTTTTGAGTTTCATCGTTATTGTAGGAATATATTTTTATTTTTCTGATTTTTTTTTAGGGTATTATTTAAGTGTAAATATACTGTGGAAGTTTCCGTGTTATTGAATTGCATTAGGGAAACTATGTAATTGTATTGAAGTTACATTGAAAACTGCAGCGGGCTTGCTCTTGTTGTGTAGTAAATCAGGGGGAACAGGAGGTGAAAGGTGCAGATTGAAAGTCGAAACCCTTTGAGGTTATTGGAAACTAGGGGCGTGGGATCGTAACATCGACCCTGTCCTCTACAAAATTACACCTGGACCAAGGGGCCTAATTAAACAAAATCATCCCCCGGACGGACTCGGAGACAATTTGTAACAGAATAAATTAGAATAAATGACATTAACTGGAAGCCATGTTGGAGCAGAGGGTTGCGGGACTAGGCTAAAACCATAAACATGTCTCTGTTCCATACTAAATTAGATATCTTTTCATTCTGCATATGTTGTGAACAATGGCGAGGCTTGACACAGCACGATAAATCCGTTTGATCTACGTCAGAAACACTCCTTAATTAAAGTTATCCTAATTTCAGTGGAGTAGCTTGATTAGGAATAAATATTAAAGATTGAAGTAACTGCTTTCAGGCACTGATGTTGAGCAACAGTGAATGAAAGCCGCCTTTTAATCATTAGTTTTAACACATGTTAGACCCTGAAGATGACCACTGATGATTGAAGATTTTCCAAAATAAAGTTATTTTAGCTGAGAGACATTTTTCTTAAATAATTTTTAACCCGGTTTTTCGCCTCCAGGTCATCAGCAGTGCCTTTATGAATAATAATAAATAATGAACCATGATAAATTAATCAAAATGAATAATTAATAAACAATTAATTTGATACAACGTACACAAAATTAACTTGCTTTATACCTGTTTCAATGAAAAAATAATATAATTAAATGATGAGCGTGTATCTTTCTGTTTGAACCTTGAATACAGTGCATGTGTTATTTCTAACACATGTTAAGTTGAATAGATGGTGGGGGGGGGGGCCCTTAATACGCCCAGTCTTTTTTCCCTTGACCTTTTTTATCCTCCCTGAAAAATGTTAGGACCCTCATTATTTAATTAACACATTATATCAACACCGCTTCCCTTCCCCCC
>KZ651534.1:80292-126239 GCA_001010745.2 Gerris buenoi
TGTTTAAATGGATAACTTAATAATACATTTTAGCTCTTCTTGTCTAGACCATTACACATTGATACATTATGTTATATTTAAGCTTTATTTAACTTTTTCACCCAAATAATTCATAGGGGCTTGATAGTTTATAATACTTGATAATTAAAAAACAAAATAGCTTAAGCCTACTAATATTTTGGCAACCCATCCCTAGGTTTCCTGACCCCCCCCCCATGTATTATCTATGTCCCCCCCCCCTTTAATCAATAAAAATTATATAAGTTAAGTCAAGTACCAGGCCTATGAAGTGTTAAAGATCGCTAAAAACTGTTAATTATTCTTACACAATAAACAATAAAGTAATAAATCGTTAATACTAATATAACAATAAAGTTCAAGATAGCATGCGAGGAAGCTATGTGCCACACTAATTGGCAGTGTTTTTTATTTTTTTGTTCTACTCTTTATGTTTTGACGAATCCAAGCTTACAATATACGCATGTATATAAATTTTTGCTCACACATGTGTTGTTTTCGCCTATAAAGTCGGTCAGGTTGCGACAGAAACACACGGATTCGGTTTTTGGAATGTGTGAAATGAAACTTTTTCAATTCTGATCAATGTACAGAACTTTAACTTTGTATATAATTGTGTATAAATACAGATATACATATAATCGAATATTTATTACATGTACATACATTGTACTACTATATTGCACTATCATGTAGACTGTCATTAAATGAATTTACCGTGAATTAATTAATTTATCATAAATTGCATTATTATTAATAAAATACCCTACGGGCCGCTTTGTAAAGGCTATTTATTACATGCAAAAATTCCTCATTTATGTTTTTAGTTACTAGAAATAACCTATTTCTAATTAGGGTTATTAAAAGATCATACCTTAGTATATAATAAATATTAAAAAGAATATATATTTTTGGTATGTGCTTTAAAAGCTTTAAAAAAGAAAATGCAGTCGGTATGTACACGCAGAATTACCGGCTTAATAAAGAGCTTAATAAAGATTGGAAGAAGGGACCATGTGTATTGCCTTATCTATATATATAAAGAAGAAAGTCCGTGGATATTTATGTATATATGTGGGTATGTCCTTTATACAAATCTACATTTTTGTTCCGATCATGATGAAAATTTGCACACTTGACCATCAAAGCAAGGGCAAGTTTTATTCCTGCTTCTCCGAAGCAAGGTTACTGTCTACATTAGATTTTTAAATTTAATTTTTGGTACACAGAGGTATGGGGTACAAATGCCAAAGTTATGAAAACTTTTCATGATGCATATAGTTGAAAAGCTCTTTAAGAATAAAGTAATTGTTGTTATGCACAATTTTTTCATATTTTTATTTAGGAGGGGGTAATGTGGAAATATGGGACAGGAAGTATACAGGAAAAATATTTCTATAATCAATATATATAAAGAAGAGTGCCTTTGGGTATGTGGATTCTTTATACAAATCTTTAGTTTTAAGCTTCGAGGCAAGAGAAAGGTTACCTACTGTCTACATTAGTTTTCGAAATTTAAATTTTGGTGCACAGGGATAGGGGGTAGAAAAATATAAGTCAGACATATACCTCATTATGCATGTCATAATGAGAAAGAAAATTCAGAAAATTCTTAAAGAATGTAGTAATTGTTGTTATGCACAATTTTGTCATATTTTCATTTAGAATGTTTTCAAAATAGATATTTGTCCAGTTTTCATCCAAAAAATTAAGACATTTATTAGTGGTATGACATGGTCCAGTTAAAAAAAGTAAGGTTTGTAATATAATTCCCTCAACACATTTCAGGTTTTTTACAACGTTCTGATACTTTTAAAATATACATTTAGTATCTACTTCTTTATTGATATTTAGATTAGGTCTTAATTTTTTTATACAACCCGGGCTGCGCCGGGTACTTCAGCTAGTGTTAAATAATTCTGAAAACCAAGGACAAGGCCGGTTTGGCCATCGTAATGGTATGAAAAACTATCAAATCTTTTGTAATTTTTAAATTCTTGTAGATGTAATTTATCAGAATGATTAATTAAAATGTCATGCAGAGAAAAGTGTGTCCAAATTTCGTACAATGACAGTAAAAAAAAAAAAAAAAAAATGAAACAAACTAACAAAAATATAAATGTTAACAGGGAACTAATAATGTTCATGTATTTTTTTAACGAATTTTATAAAAATAAATATAATTATAATTAAAAAATCGGTGTGACAAAATCAAAACTTTTTCTTCTTTAACGTAGGTAATTCTTAATTTAAATCTCATAATGTCTAATTAAATTAATTTTGGCTCCAAAAATCTGTAATGAAGACAGATTGTAATTTTAAAACCATTTTTTTGCACTCAGAGGACTTTACACCTTTTCAATCTATCAAAATCCTATTTTGGCGTCAACACAATACTTCCTTTATGTATACAACGTATAATATGGTAAAGTTAAAAAAAAAAAAAACGTTTCCAAAATCATTCATGACACTGTCTCAGGTGAGAGATAGATTTAAACAGCTTACACATTTATTCATGGACCAGCAGGGGGAAAAAATCCCACCCTCTATCTAATCCGACAACTTGAAAGGTCTGTTTTTTTCCTCAGTTTTTTTCCTACCCCAAGTCCTTCGTGTTTACAAGGTCCTTTTTTTTAAACGGCAAGTGAGTTAAAAAAAAGTGTTAGGGCGTCCTCTACAGGTGGTCCAAACCCTCCGAACACAAAGTAATAGACATTCAGGGCTTTTTTTTCCCTTTAAGCCGCTCTGTTTGGCTACTGTAGACCTCGGAAATTGGCTTAATTGCTCGGCTCTTTTTAAAGCCTTTTTTTACACTTAGGTTTATAACCATGCTGAGTGTTACGAAAAAAACTTTTTTATCACTCCTCTTCTTTTCAATTATACTTAGAGGTGTAAAAAATGCAATAAGATACATTACCTGTTATCTTTATTTTTTATTACTAATTCATACAAAAAACACATTAAAAAAAAGTGTTAGAAAATACACCGCTTTGAGTAAAAATTGGTTCATTTAAAATGTATGTATAATTTACTTAATACTTGTTTCTTGTAATTTATTGTTTTAATATTTTTATTAGGTGTGTTCTCATTTTTTGAAAAAAGAATTAACACATTTAAGTATAAAGATAAAAGAGAATGTATAATTGTGTTAATACATTTTCATTAAAATGAAATGATAAAATTTAAAAAAAATTATAAAGGGCAAATTCAACGATCTTCTCTTTAATAAAACTCTTATGTAATAAATGTATTCCTGATTAGTTTTTGTGAAGGCTGTTAAAACTTATTAAACTCTATTCATCGAAGCTTTTTTACTGGTCTTATATTACTTTGCTTTGTTACGTTCATCTTATGTTTCCGTTACCCCAATTTTGAACCACTTCCCGTCTTTCAATCTTCTCCAAATTTGGCACATGGGAACAATTTTGGTGAAGAATACAGAAAAAAAGAAGTTGAAAATAAGACCAGTTTTTTAAAATGGTATTTTTATATTATTTATTTTCTATCTACATAACTTTTTTTTGTTTTATTAAAACCTTTAAGTTTTTTAAAAATTACATATGGAATTTATATTTCAGCTCATATTTCTAAAGTACAAAATTATGTTATTATTGATTTTTCCCCATAGTTAATTTACATATAATATATTATTTAAACATCGAAATATGAAAATTAATTTGCAAAACTTGTGTTTTTCATGAAAATTTCTCTCTCTCCACCTGATGCCTCTTCCAAAGAACATAATATGGCCGGAGCTTTCGCCAACACATATATTATTTAAAATAAATCTAATGATTCTTCGTGGGGGGTCTCGAATCTGTTAGAAGGTTATATTAATTAAAACCATGGTTGAAACCTACCCCTCGTCTTGTCTATTCCACTATGTTACCCAGTTTTATATAAACTGAAACTCCCCTCCCCAACCCTAATATCCCGAAGTTCTTTGTCAAAACTAAATTAATAATATTAAATCTAATAAATTTTCGCTTTTAAAACCCAAAAAGCCATTTCCCGAATTTCTGGTTAACAGAACGAGAGAGAAAATCTTTGTTTTAGGCATTTTCAAATTTGAATGGATTGAATTTTTCAAATTTTTCTTATAATATCCATTTCAGGTCCTAATTCGGGAAAAACCTACCTTTTCAAGCTTAAAATTGAAAATAGTGGTTTTATGAAATGTATAATTCTGTGCATACTGAAATTTATGAAATTTGTATTTAGTTAATCCGTTTACTGTGTTTAATATGGTTTTTTGTTCGACTAAAATTCATTATGAGTCTAAAAAAGGAGTGGTAGGATTCACCATTTTTGAATTCACTCACTTTATACAAACACGCACTAAAATACATACTAAAAATGTATATAATAAAATTTGTTTAATGAGATACTACCGAGGAACATTATTAATTAAAATTTGAATATAATGATGCCTGCGGTTTAATACATTTAATGTTCTCAATACTTATTCTAAAAAGGGAAATCAATGAATGTTAAATTACAATATCGCATAATTCTACTAGATTTAAAAAAATTAGATAATGCACGTTTTGAAATACCTACATCATTTTATTTATTGTAATCGGGTTATTTACACATAATTTATAAAACAGCACTTATCATAAAATTGGACATATTACTCGAATATTGTTGATTTAAAATAATTAATATAAAAATTCCATTTTTGAAAACTGGTCTTATGTACAATTTTTTTTGTTTCTGTATTCTTCACCTTAGTTGTTTCTATGTGCAAAATTAAATGACGGGTAGTGGTTCAAAATTGGGGTAATAGGTGTGCGATGAAACTTAAAAAGCAAAGAAATTTGACGCCATTTTGTTTTATTATTATTATTATTATTATTTTGGTTCCTGTACTCTTCACCTTAGTTGTTTTATATGTGCAAAATTTGGAGAAGATTGAATGACGGGAAGTGGTTCAAAATTGGGGTAATAGGTGTGCGATGAAACTTACAAAGCAAAGTAATATAAGACCAGTAAAAAATATATAATGTTTTCAGTTGAAACAAGTTGTGCCTAATGGAATTAAATTATCATCAAAGGTATCGACGCATTATTAAGTATATCGAATTTAGAAGCTGTGTAATATTCGGTCTATATTTAACCAAAACGTCTATATTTTCCCTTCTGGATATTTTTATATGATTTGGATGTTCACTGTAAGAAAAATTGTTTAATACAACTCGTAATATATTTTCTCATATTCAAGTACATAGTAAATAGAGTAGAACCTCGCTAATCCAGACTCACTAATTTTCTAATAATGTACAATTAATCATTTTGAATTTATATTAATTTGATGGTAAGTTGTTTTTTCATCCTAAATCAATTTATAGGTTTAAAAGTGGACCTAATTTGGACTAAACAGGGAATTTCATGATAAGAAAAACATGAATTTTAAGAATTTTACCCTCCTGAAACTAGTTATACTGACATTTTGAAACTGAATTTGTTCAATCCCTACTCTCTGACACCCGGGCAGTGCCCGGTCCCATCAAATCTGTATTAGATTAGGCTCTACTCAAATTACTTGGTTCAGTGTTTTATTTGTTTGAATTTTTTTAAGTTTTCGTGATTACAATGAATTGTTATTGAACATTGTATCATGTTTTTGTGTAAAATAACACCACCCACTCCCCACATCTCACCTTTTGCAAGTCTATAGCTGTCTTCTCAGGAACTAGATCCGTACGTAAAGGGACTAAATTTTAGACAAACTTTTTATTTTTTTTAAAAAAAACTAGATATTTGGACTCAAGTACCTTAAAATGTGTAAATCCATTTAAATCTCAAATTAGAATTTTCACGACATGCTATACTCGTATATTGTATGTATGAAAGTAAAAATATCCCTAGTCTACACACTTAATTATTATTATAATTTTAAATATATTTATTGACAAAATTTATAATTATTCTTTATTGTCCAATATATCTGAATACCTACCTACTATTATATCCTATGCATACAATTAAATAAAAAATACGTGTGGTGTCGTGGGACACCCGATAGGAACGAAGTTCCTTACGCTTTTCATTAAATATAAATGATAAAATCACAGTAATAACTACTTATACATGGTGGAGTTAGAAAAGAGACAAAATCATAAGTAACTAACTATTTTTGCTAGTGGAGTTAATTAAATGAAAAGCTTTTTATTATCTTTGAAGTGAGCGTCTTTCAATAAATAATGTATTGTATATTAAGAAAAAAGTTAATGATAAATTTATAGTTAAAGCAGATGGTTGTAGAACAAAAAATAACTGTCCCCTCAAACGCCGACGGCAAATTAATCCAATTAAATATTAAAATAAAAAATATAAATCATTAACTCACTGAAACTTTTGCTTGTATCAGGTTGAAATGTTACATGCTTGTTTCAATTGTACTATAGGTGATGTATACAAAGTTTCATTAAAATCGATACGCTAGAACGTAAGATATCGGTAAAAACGTTTTCTATAGTTTAATCGTTTTGGTCCGCTTTAATAAATTTGGTGATCTTTATCACTTCATAGCATTGTCGGTGTTCGTGTTACTAAAATATTTTATTTTAAAAAGTTGTTTGTCTCACTAAATAAATAAAGTTAGACTTTTTTCCCGTCCAAAAATTCCAATTTTCTTAATTTGACGCTTACGTTTACGCGGGTGGATAACGTTGTCCGACGAACTTGTCTTGGGCATTGGTAATATGAACATGTGTACCAAATTTCAACCAAATCGGTCAAATTTTACACAAGTTATCGCCATTATCGGTAGATTTCGTGACGGATTTTGCGTGACGGTGATTTTGGTCGTTTTTTTTGTATTCACTCCCGGGCCCAGAACGTGTCATAAGGAACTTCGTTCCAAAATTGTGGTTAGGCAGATATTAAGTAGTATTTAATACCATTAGCTTTGAGATAAAAGTCTGTGGTGGAGAAAAGAGTTATTTTTTTCCTCCAAACGGTGTATAATCATGCAAAAGAAGACAGGGGTTTCTCTACAAATCGAATGGCTGCCGTGAAACAAGTGATCTGCAGGGATCTAATGGTCAATGCAGACAAAAACAAATGCTTATCAACGCCGGAATTATAAATCCTAATATTTTATTATTTTAGACGGTTCGAAAATAAATACTGTGGAGAAAAAGAAAGATTATTTATTCGTTAAAACGGCTGTGAAAAACGTGACAGAAGTTATCGTAACGGGTTTTTATCAGATGGAAAGGAAAAGTTTAGCAGGTAACCAGGTCCGCACGGCACCCAGGCCCTTTCGTGTTCACTCCGCCCGTTATGAATTTACCGGATTTATGAACCACGCCGGACTGAGCATTTCTCCTACTTTTAATATCGGAATAAAATTTATTCTCGGATTTAGTTTTCTAGAGGAAGTGGGGTTTTCTTGGGAGGCGTTATCGCCTTGGTAGACGGGAGGGGGTCACGCTATTCAAAAACCAAATAAACTCTTGCAATGGTAATTTCTCCAGTGCTATGTTACGCTGTATAATGCTCGTGCGATATAACTGGGTGGGTTTTCTCGTGCAATAATATATTGTTTAAACTAGATTTAATAGGTTCCAGCTGGGACTGCTCCCAGTGGATTTAGAGAGGTCCCAGATTATACCCTCTTCCTCTCTCGGCCCGTCCTCTTCGCTAAGGTTAATTAATGCCTCCTCCACCGTGCACATCGCGTCAAAGATATATACAAGAAATTAGTAGAGAGGGAGGCCGACCTGCTGGGGAGCAAACCGACCTAGGCTTTTCTGATTTATCGGTAGGACCATTTGTCAGGGGGGGTTTGGTGCCGCGCCGTGGCGTCGTTAGAACCTAGGTCTCATCCGATAATGAACGGCATTATTCAGCCAGGTTTTATCCATTTATCTCGGGAGAAAACCTCTCCTTAGCCTTCAAGATACACTTTTAGAGGTATCCACTTACCTTTCTTACTCTCTCCGGAGAGCCCATCTTTGTCACGGTCCCCAACCCTCCGACCGCTTGATTAAATATCCACGTCCTTTTGTTTATCTCGCATCTTCATCCTACCCAGATTAAAGTTGATGGAACGACGGCCGTCTAGAGAAACGGGTAATATCTACTACCGTTTCAAAAGCGCACTGCTTTAAAATCTTCTCATACCTACTCTGAAAACTATTTCGCTGTCTTACGTCGTAACATCTCTTATAACTGTTTTACCGTCTTATCTAACTGTCATAAACTACCTTAATCCTGCTCCAAACTTCTAATCCAGGTATCATCTTAATGTGAAAGATGCGACCAAGATTACTTACAAACTCAAGTTGGTATCCTATCTATAGTTGTTTTATTATCGGGTGAAAAGAAAATAAAATAATACATTAGAAAAAAAAGTATAATAAATTTAATGCGAATTGGTAATACGATTTGGTACAAAAGCATTCAGTTTATGATCATTCTGAAAAAATAAATTTAAAATTTCTACAACTTTTTTTGTTTTTATGTTTATTGATTTTAATACATTCCTTAAATCCAATCTTAATCTGCAATTTATGACAATGCATACAATATAATAATATTCCAAATACTTCGAACTTAACTTAAGAATAATTAATACAATTTATGAAAAGACAGACCTAACAATACAATTGTTTTTTGAATGTTCCTAACTTGACTATAATTATCAAACAAAGACTTAGAAAACACACTTTGAATTGTACATGTGAACAATCAAATGTTTTTTTTTTTTTTAAAAAAAAGAAGATTATCTTATACCCTTTTAGTCATGGCTCAAATGTTCCGAAATTAAATCTTGGTGTAAATTATCTCTGTGATGAGTAGTGTATACCGAAATATGATACAGGATTTTTCATTTATATATATTATCATGTAGAAAAATGTAGAGTGTAGGTCTTTAAGGGGAAAGGTGGGAAGCATGCGAAACAATAAATTAAATTTAGATATCTATAAATGTTTCCCCTCCTACTATAAGGAGTATAGTATAGATCAAAAAAAGTATTTTGATGACGCGAAAATTCGATTTTTAGAGGTACAAAAATAAAGGATTTAAATTCAGTGGCATTAAGATTTTATTCGATTTTGTCTGACCGAATTTTTTTAGTTAGCCGGTTTATTAACAATTTTGCTATAGTTCCTTTTTCTTAAACATTTTATATTATTATCGAAAACCTATTTTAGAAAATTATGTTCTTTATTCCTTTCTGATGTTTCAAATAAATTTTGTTTTCGAAAATATCGAAGAAAAGTTATCTTTAATTAAAAATGTTAATACAAAGTTCTTTTAATAAATTCATGAGAAATTTTCTTTTATAGAATAAAATATTAAAAGGTATATTACCCATAAACTCTTGAATGTATTAAAAATTCCTTGAAATATTAAGATTATTTTTCAAAAATTATTTAAAAGTTTTCTATTTCAGCTTTGTTATAAAACATGTCTTAAATGAAAAATTCACAAAAATATGAATTTGTATTTTTAATGTTTTATTTGAAGCGTGCAAAAGTCCGCAGTGAAATTCTTTCATACACAAAAACTTTATAATTAATTTTAGAAAACAAAAGAGGGTCTCGAGAAGAAGTGAAAAGAGAGAAGAGTTTTTCAATATTTTTCTACGAGGGGGCTGTTATTATCTTGGGCCGAGGGCGCCGGAGGGCGCTCTTTTGTTCTTCCCATATGACAGTTCTAAAAGAAAGAAAATAGAGTGAAAAAGGCTTTCCCTCTCTTCCGAAAAACCAGTAGGGTGTTTTTCCCACGATTTTTGGAGGAGAGAAGGTTTTTCACATCCAAAATAATAATTCCTTTTTCTCTACACAACCGGCAACGAAGGTTCTTCGGAAGGGGCTAAAAAGCATTTTTCCAGTAGCGAGCCTCAGAGAACGAGAGAGGATTACACTCGCGGAATCCATTAATAACTTGGAAGCTACATGAAACTCTATGGTGAAAAAAATATGTAGGATGTAGGGTGAGAGAACCTCGGTTTTATAACCTGGAAATTTCTAAACAAAAGAGAAGAAAACTGACGGTTTCCCCCCGACTCCGTCGAGGGTCCTAAGGGCTAGATGGAAAACAATGTAGGGTTAGTAGTGAAGGGGAACCCCCGAATTTCCTCGGTCCTTTCGGTTCGAAAAGATGTACCGCAGGGCTCACCCCTGACTCCTCATATTTCAGTCTTGTTCTTTTTAACCTCGCGTCTTTACCTTCCCTTTTCGGAAAGCAGAAGAAAAATGGACGTCTTAAGACTAGGGGTCCATTGTAAAGACTGATAAGGGTCGGGCTGAGACTGCTCCTTATCATTTGTTAGAGGCTGGGCTCATTTAAAACCTCGCTTCCCCTACTACACCTTGAGTTCACTCCTTGATATATTGTAGTGAGATTTTCTTCCCCAGCCTATCCTTCTCCTTCCTCCTCCGCGTATCCTTTTCTTAACGAAAATTAATCTTGTTTCGTCTTACCTAATCCGACCATCCCTCGAGACGGTTTACTTCTCTTTTCTACCGCTCTCACAAGAAAAAGTGAAATAATTAATACACCGGGGGAGGGCGCCACGTCTTGCGCCTTTTTGTTAATAAATCATTTTAAGTTTAATATCTGAGAGTGATTAATTTGTGAGAAGCTAATGTTTATTTCTTGAAAATTCATACATTCTTGTTACTACGTCGAGACTTCGATTATTACTCCATGCCGATGTTAATGTACCATTATAACTAGAGACGATTAGTTTTGTCATCACTTACAATTTTATATATTTATCTTTTGGGCAAAATGTATCTGCAATCGCTGAAATTTTCTAACGCAATTAGAACGTAAACAAGAAATGTAATAATTCCATGTAAACGTGATTTAGTTTTATCAAACAGTAATATAAGTATAAATAATTCCTTTATTAAGTCATCGCTGCTTAAACAAATTGAAAATGAAGTTCCGAATGAAAATTTGAATTGTATTTAACCAAAACGATAATTTATTTTTCTTTTGAGTGCAAAACTAGATGTTTTTCTGTTTTTGTATTGTATCGCATCTCATTAAAGATATGTGAAATCAGTTGTTTTTGAACACAAATAAAACAAGGCAGTAAAGCCATTGATTCTTTGAAAGAAGATAGTTGTAAAAGATTTTCCGGTTGGATAAGGTTTGAAAGTTTTTCTCGGCAAGTGGTTTTCACGTCCTCCCCTACGCTGAGAATTTAACCGGAGATTCTAACTAATTACAAGACCAAGGCTTTTCCTCAAGGGAGGTTTTCTTGTGTCGCTTTTAAGTCTTCACGAGTTTTCCCTTAACACACTAGGACGGGATACCTTGACTTTTTGAACGTCCTCCCTAGTATAGGTTGTCGGGTTGCTAGAGAAGTTTGTTTTTCCTACGGAAACTCTAGGGGCTAAGTTTTCAAAGAAGGCGAAACTTAGAGGAAGGACTACTACGCTATAAGAAAAGACTTTTCACAACCGAGGTTTGTTACAAAATACACTAATCAATCTATGTCTCCGATGGATAGGCGTTTCTAAACCGGTGGAGCCCCCATTTATCTAAACCTCCCCCCCTTAAATTTATTCAACTTATTTATTCACCGTGTGAGCGTCCCTTCTTCTTTTTCCAGAGCTTCACCTCTCTCTTCCCCCACCCCTAACGTTCATTTATAAAAGGGCGTTTTCTTCTAACCCAAATTTTCCGTAAAAGTTTTCTTGAAAATTTTCGTTTTCTCGTCAAAAGAAAATTTCCCCCTCTTTTCCTTTTATTACTGAAATGCCCCCTCACTTCTCCTCCCAGTCTTCTAAGAGATGAAAATTTCACCAACGGAATATTTAAACTTTTTGGGTTTTGAAGAAAAGTTTGTCCATGGAAGGAAATAACCCCTCCACCTCTTTGGAGGAGAGAAAAGAAACAATATTGTAATATTTTTGGAACTAGACCCACGAAATACTCAACTTGTCCCCACTTTTTCTTGTTTTAATTCACCCTTTCAATTTTATTTATTTCTTTTTCGTTTTTCTCGTGTATTTTTTTCATTACTCTCTTATTCTATTTTTTTATGCTTACATGTTTTATAAATTACCTGTGTAAAGAGTCATACGTTAGTTTCCAAAACGATATAGACTCCCCTCTTCATATTATTTTATAAATGAAACTCTAGTTCTTCCATATCAGGTGGGTACTGATGATGTCCTTAATAAATGATCAAGTATTATTATACGTGTATAAACAGTTTCTCTGAACCCATTACGTAATTACATTTTCAATTAATTCTATTTCCAACAATTTTGATTTATAGAGTGGGGCAACACTGATCAAAATGTTCCTTCTGAGGTACCGTTTTAAAGGAAGATATAGCAAATTATCAATCAGTTATTACTATCGGTAATTCCTAGAAAGAAACCCGTTTGAGATATTAAGAACCATTTTTGGTTTCGTAACTTAAACTCGTCATCTTAAAACTGTAATTACCTACGGTAATAACTTCATGGGTAATTACCCAAGTACAGGAATAATTTAGGGAAGCCCCAAAAACCACCACTCAAAAAAAAGGGGTTGATTTTTTTATGGGAAATATCTCACGTGTGTAGTTAAGAATTCTTTGTCACAAATCAAAATAGACTGTCAATTAGTGTGACAAATAGCTTCCTCGCACTTTATTGATGTTAGGCTTTTAGAAAACGTTATCGTCTATAATTTTGTTAATTGTTTCCCCCGTTTTTCATTACATTTTTTTTTTTTTTTTTTTTTTTTACACGAATTAAAGTATCAACTGAAAAGAGCGTAGGCGGTTGAAATTAATCTGGTGCTATCTGCGGTCTTTTTCTTTTTTGAACTGTCCCCTTTATGTTTTATATATATTTTATATTTATTTTATACCTCTAAAAAAATATGTATCATATAAGTACTTTTTGAAGATATAGGTGTAAATAAATGTATGTTTGTGTGAATGTTGAAGAAAAAAAATAATGGGTGCTGAAGGTTGAAATTTATATGGGATCAACAATATAGGCTAACTATGACTTACCATTCAATTTCTTTAAAATCGGATGAGTAGTTTTTAAGATGGGTTAGTTGGGAAAAATTGAGCGACAGACCGACAGACTGTTACTGAACTAAAAATGTTGCCTGATATCTGAAACGTATTTCTGTCTTGGAATTTTTGAAATTGGATGCATAAAATATTATCTTTCTTCAGAATTATCACATAGCTTCCGTTACCTTCGATAAGCTAGTCAATTATAAAACTTATATACTTATTTTTAATAAGGAGTATAGTAAAAAAAACTGTTTCATCTAAAGACCTCGGAATTGTTTTATTGCGTTTGGATAAATAGGTATCTTTAGGGCATTTGTTTCGTCGCTTTAATCGATTAAATCAAAAGTTATAGCTATAACAAACAAACGGTTAAATGGCTGCCATTTTAATCAGCTTCACCGATTATACTGGTTAATATATTGGTCTGAATAGTTGAATTACCTAAGGACTATTTGTGTTTACTGCACATTTGTACTTATCCACTTTATTTTACTATTAAATTTAGTCTAAGACTCATTTCATGTCAGTAATTAGTTACTATTTAAATTATTCAAAATTAATATTCATACTTTGGATTCAAAGAGAGCTCATCTGACTTTTGGACCTATTGATTTATTTTATTTTAAGTGTAAATTTATTGAACTACGCCTCTTTCATGATATTTTAAGTGTATTGAATTTTAAATACATAAGTAGGTGTTTTATTTATTTAATTCAAATTACCATAGGATTTCCTGTATTCTTTGATAGCAGTGACAAAAATTAAAAGTCAATAACTATCTATAAAGTAGGTATATAATACGCAATAAATGTTTTATAGAATCATTTGCATTGTCATGCAATATGTTGTGTATTACATACTTATGTAAATGTTTCTTTAAAGACCAAAGGGAAATTAATTACCATAAAATATTTCAAAATAAGACATTTCCTGCTGTCGAACATTGTGACAATATTGTTAGTTTTATATTACCCGTGCAAAAATTATGCAAAAATCGAAAAAAGGATGTAATCAATCTCTAGAAAACAAGACAAATTAAAATATGTCGACATTAATTTACAATAATATTTATTATATGGATAATAGTGGTAATTTAAAAGGTACGATTAACCTGAAATAAGGTATATATAAAAAACCGGATCTGTCAAACACAAAAGAATACTCTCTAATATGCATAGTGTAATTCTAAATTAAAATCTTATAATTCCTATTTTTACTTATTTATTATGGAATATATTTTTTGATTCAATGGTTGTTTGCACGATGTGACTCATAAACGTTTGGGTCAACCATAGCTTTTAACGTTACCAACATTAATACTGAAAAATGTATAATGATAATGTAAGTGTATTATACCTACAAGAGGGATACTTTTCCTGTGATAAAGAATACATAAAAAATCTTGAAAATGGTAGTCTACCCGGAAGCGTAGGCTCTAAAGGTATACCGCCACATAAGATGTATCAACAAAGTTGTTTAAATTATTTCTACAAAAATGAAATTATTTCCTGTAATAGTTCATTTAATTAAACAACCAAAAATGTAGACTTCAGACAATCCAATGTTGCTTAATGTCTTGGTAGACGCAAAGTAATTCACGGACTCCCGGCCTCATATACCTACCGGATTTAAATAAAAATATATAACACTAATTTTACTTCTGGGCTTACTGAAGGTAACGGAAACTAGGTGATTGTTTACGTCCCCGATTTAAAAAATTCCAGATATCAACACGATTCTATTTAACTTTATTTTAGTTTTCTTAACACTACATAGTTGGTATTTTTTCAAAAACAATTTTTTTTTTTATATCCTTCCGTTTTTAACAATTTTTTTAATTTTTGCACTGGTCAAGCTTACTATATTTGCTTTCGAGCTTACCGAAGTTAACGGAAACATTGTGTTCACTTTTGAGAACGGAATAATTTTACGTTTCCGGTTTTAACAGTTCCAAGACAGAAATTCGTTTCAGACATCAGGGAACATTTATGGTCTCGTGTCTGTCTGCGGGTTTGTGTGTCCGTGAATCATGAAAAGTGTGACGATAACATGAGTAAATGTCGACCGACTTTGATAAAATTTGGTAGACACGTTAATTTTACCAATGCCCAGGGTGATTTCGTTGGAGAACGTTACATGTCCAAGCGTTCACGCGCAACGCTCGCGTAAATGTGAACTTCAAACAGAATTGGAATTTTAAGTCGGGGAAAAAAATCTAACTTCATCTATTCAATAAGATAAAAAAATTTTTTTCAGATACATTTTTTTTTAGTAAATCCAACAGTGACACTGCTATGAAGTATTAGATCGTTAAAACCAGTAATAGTTTTTACACAATAAATAATAAAGTAATATAATAATAATTTTAATGTTACTATAACAATATAGTACATGATAGGATTCGGGGAAGCTATGTGCCACACTAACTGGCAGTCTATTTTAGTTTATATATAACATTTATTTAACACAATTACATTTATGGTTTCTAATAAAGATATTGGTAACGGAGGAAGTAAGTTATACTCAAAATATATGACTCACACTAAACACATAATATAATATAAATAAAAACATGGCGTCTATCCCCTTCCAGATTAGAACATCTATTGTAAACAAAGGAAGGATGTAAACAAAATATCATTTATCATCTAGTTTTACTTTTCGGCTATAACAGGGATGAGAAAAAACTGTGAATAGCTTAAAAGGAAAAAATATAATTAAAAATGTGAAAACATTACACATAGTGGTGTATAAGGCTACAGTTTCTTTGTACAACGCTAACATCTGTTTATGTGTTGATTGTAGAGGGCGTGGCATGTCCGGCACCAGCCACAACTGTTTATATTAACATCTGATAGGTTAATAATGAAATATCTTTCTATATGAATGTATATAAAGGGTTTACGGTTGGAATACTTTGTTAATTCTACGTATGCTGTCTAAATGATCTGATGGTTTTTAATATAAAAATAAACAGTGGAAACGCCCATTTTAGTTGAGTTTCTTGTCATTATTAGATTACTAAACAAATAGAAAACCATGAAGAAACTAATTTATCAAAAAGTTATTTGAGATAATTTAACATTAATATATTTGAATTAAGTGGTCTAGCTTAAAAGTACATTTACGTTTTAAATTGATTAGTAAATTATTTACAAACAAAGAAGTTAAACTACTTTACCAGTATCTGCCAGCGTAATGTACGAGTATATATACTAAAAAAAGTTTTTTATTTTTTTATTATTATTATTTTTTTTTTAAATGGACACCCTGGTTAGCTACCTTTAAGTTAGCTACCTCTGAGTTAGATACTTCTGAGTTAGCTACTTCTGAGTTAGCTACTTCTGAGTTAGCTACTTCTGAGTTAGTTACCTCTGAATTAGCTACTTCGGTCATTTATTTCGAAGTCAGAGCAATAGTGTTGACAAAACACTTATTTCACATGAATTGAGGTGCATACGTCGAGTACTTTTACACTAAAATAGTAATTATTCTTTACTTTGAATGTTTGATTTATTAAATTTAAATATAAAGCTCACTGTATTAATTACATTTACAATAATATAGCTAATTCATTGGCTCATTCTAACTCACTTTATGTCGGAAATAATTAAGTGTCAACTCCAATCACGACCAAGTTGTAAAACTGAGCGCACGGTAGTGCGCTAGGCCAAGTTGCTGCATGCATGTAGTGTATCTTAATTTGAACCAATTCATCCCTGGTGGATTTTAACGTTCGTAATTATTGACCGAATTTATTTCTGATTTGAAGGCTCAAACCTCTTTAAATCGAGTATTTATAATTTTATAAATTTGTCCTTGTTGCAGAAAACATAAGATTTAACTTTTCCCAAATGATATGTCATATGACCACAAAGTTAAAGTGTTGCATGTCATTTGAAAGGCCTCAATTTGTACTTAAGAGGGCTGTGTATTTTTATTTTATAACTTGTTTCGTATACTTCTGTACCAATTTGTATCTTAATTATCTGAGCGGACGGCAGGTTAGGCCAAGCACCAAGCATGCCAGCCTTAAATTTATATTATATAATGCAATTTATAATTATGTAATATCATAATAATGTTATGGAATACTACCATATTTAATAATACTCTATATCCAGGTTATTCTTCGTCTGCTTAATGTATCTATATCTATGGTGTGTATACAGTGGCCTTTGCTTCCTCTAGTGCCTCATTCAAAACCAAGATCATACAGGAACTATTTCCCCAACAGAATCGCTATCTTGATAAAAGGGCTAAGTTCTTGACCCACTCCCAAGAAAGTCAGCCTATCAGCCTAACCCCACTTCACTCTTACTTTTATGAGGAACACTGCTTCTTTTATTTTTAATGTTTAAAAATTGGCCAGTTTCATGCCACTTTCATGAGGCATAAAAAAAATATGTGTTATGTGCATGTGTACTCTCATAGGACTAACGTACGGTGATAGGAAGGAGACGACTCAGAAGAAAAGAAAATAGTTTGAGAGACTTCCTCTCGTAAAAACAGCATATTATCAATGTTGTAATAAATGTTGAGGCCAATTCGGTTTTATGCCTCATTCAAATACTGGCCAAGTGTTAAGCATTCAAAATAAAGGAGCAGTGTTGCTTGTGAAAATAAGAGTTAAATGAGGGTATTGACTAAAGAAAGAAAAGACTTGGTAAGAGACCAAAATGTAGATATCACTAATTTGATAGGCTCACATTTTTGGGAGGGGGTTCGGAACTTTTTCACGGTTAGGCTTTTGTTGGGGATTAATTTTCTCCGTTAAATTTTTAAAATAAAGTTTATGATATTAATATTATTAAGAGTGATATTTATGTTATAAGATAGTGATTACCAAAACTTAATGTATTATTGAGCTCATGGAATTTGATCTATTAATGTTTGGCTACAGGAATTTAATTAGTCTATCCTGCTCTGTTTAACTAATCTAATCTGATTTGGATTTCATTCAGTAATAATACAATATATTGTATTCATGTATTTGATTAATGTATGTACTAAAAAAACGAATTATTCTCGATTATCGGTCAAAAAATAAAAATGAGCAATAATCCTGACGTTTCGGTTTTACTTAAAACATTAATCTATCGTTCAGGGTAATATGTAAAGGTCAAAAGGTAGAGCACGCCTACAAGTATAATGAGAAAAGTAAAAGAGAAGGCATTTGTGGTCAGATGTGGCAAACAGCAGGGTTGCGCGAAACCAGGCAAGTGACATCCTAGAATCCTTAGCTTAAGTGTAGCATCTAAATCCAGACTACGCCACCAGGGCTTCGGTAGGAGCATGGGACTACGTCGCGTGCATAGAAAAATCATACTAGAAACTATTACCTATTTATTTCCGCAACAAAACCAAGAGATGTGCCATTCTCAAAAGAGAGGTAAAGGTGCTGGCAAGATTTTGACGCCAACAAGTATGAAATAAAAAAGTATCCATAAATTATACAATTTTTCTAGTTTTTCCGTTTCTATTCATGGGGCTTAGATAAGCTACATCGAACGAAAGTAGCCGCCGTCCCAGGCTGTATATAATATTTTAAACGTTTGTGCACTTTTAATTTTGCATAATTATACTTGTGCCCGCCCTGGGAATTGAAATTATATACCTAGGTGAATCAATCAATTTTTTTTTGATAGTTATTCCCCAATGATAGGACGCGAGATAACTGCATAAGGCCCACACGAATGGTTTATTTGATAAAATTTAGCTTTTATTTATTTTATTTTTTTATTTATGCTAAAAGTTTATGACTGTTTAGCCAATATCTTGGCTATGATCTACAGTCATCAGAGACAGAAATTAGAAAGTGTCAAATTTTGTATTAATTATGCTATAAAAAGATGAAGTAAGATTTGCTCTAGGGAGGTATAATAAAACAAAATTTAATAATATAATAAAAATAGAAAACTCTCAATACTTGGTACAGTGTTGGTAAAATTGATGCATTATGAAAATTAATCTTTTACTCGTAATAATCAGTTTAGAAGGGGGGAATGGGGATGTTATAGTGAATTTTCATCAAGTCTACTCAACAATATCAGAGAGGAGACAAAAGGACAACATTGTGGGGAGAACATCACATATGTGTAAAATATTTGTTCTAGTTTATAAAGGAGCAATGAGGAGGAGAAGGGGGTGGAAGGGGTAAGGGGCATATTTCAATTTTCAATCAGGGATGCTTTTGTATTCCATCAAAATTCAAAATGGGTACATTCTAAAGCCTCGGCAATACCTCACGGGGGGGGGGGGATAACGTTGTCCCCAAAAAGCCCCTCATCTTTTCTCATCGATATCGGTATAAAATGAACATCACATATGTGTAAAATATTTGTTCTAGTTTATAAAGGAGCAATGAGGAGGAGAAGGGGGTGGAAGGGGTAAGGGGCATATTTCAATTTTCAATCAGGGATGCTTTTGTATTCCATCAAAATTCAAAATGGGTACATTCTAAAGCCTCGGCAATACCTCACGGGGGGGGGGGGATAACGTTGTCCCCAAAAAGCCCCTCATCTTTTCTCATCGATATCGGTATAAAATCAACGTCATTTTGTGTAAAATAGGTTTGTTTTAGGCCTTATATGTGCTTTTGTTTTCTGTCATTCGTAGAAGTGAAAAAGGAGATAGGGGAGGGGGTTTTTAGGTTTATTTCTGTACAAATAAATAGAATGGTATTTTGTTATTAAGCCATTATCATTGAGAGCCTAGGCCGTTATACCAATGAATATCATTATTGGGTGGTTTTTGTTCCTGAAAGGAATATGATGGTATATATTCACCCCCTCCCCCCTCCATACCTAAACAACCAATCAGAAACCCATATGATGATACTTGTCAAAAACATAAAACATAATATCCTAGAAAGTCAAAAGGTACAAAAACAGACAATTTTCAACAAAATCAAACACGCAGACTGATTTTCTCTAATAACTTGGATATTATTATTTAAACCACCTCTTCACAATCATCTATTAACAAAACACTAAAATAATTAGAAAATTGATCATTTTCATTTATAATATATATATATATACATGATAGACCTGAAAATAACAGGACGATTTGAAAAGCTCGCTTCTCATAATGAAAACACGTCATTTTGAATCTGGGAAATCATTTTCAAAATCAAACTAATATTCTATTGTTTCCTCATTATATTTAAACTTTCAAAATGACTATATTTTCAACCTTACCCACTCAATCTATTTAAAATTTCAAAATTATTTTAGGAGTCCCCTCTCCCACGTCCACTTTCATTTCTCTTATTGGTAATTGTAATTTGATCGAACTGATGATTAAATTGTTTCAATGGTTAGGAAAACAAACTATATTATGTGGTTTTAAAATTCAACTGTCCAATTGTAAGGAAAAATAAGACATGATTACATTTTCCTTTATTATAAAATTAATTTATTAAATGGTAGAACCAAAATTATTTTATCAATGATCAAGTTTACAAATGCGATAATTCTTATTTTTCAATTATACACATGTGGGTATTTACTTTATGGTTGATTTTTTTTCTAAACTTTATGGTAAGAGAAAATGGAGTGAAAATGCTTTTCTACACCAATGTATCTATTTAGTATTTATATATTTATGTATTTATACAGAATAAGCACCGTCTATTTCAGGAAATTAAAATGTTTGACTTGAGAGCCACATAAACGTAAATATTTTATTTGAACTTTTTTGATTTTTTGTATATAATTGGCAATAGTTTTGATTGTAGGTAGTGTACTCGTACTCAAGTTAGTTCGAACAAGAGCAAATACCTTTTTTTACTAGAAAAATATTAGATAACTTATATATTACTATTACTGAACACTAAATATGACTGATGCCACTGCTTGTTAATTATAGTGTATTTGTAATTATATACCTAGGTGTAGTAGTTTTTTTAAACCATCGTTACTTTTTTTTAAATCCTTTATATTAACTTCACTTTTGTGCCTGGCTGGGTGCCTGGGTGCCTGGGTGCCTGGGGGACTGGGTGCCTGGCGTCAACATTTTTGGAAGGCTAGTTAACCCTCTTCTACTTATCCGATCGAGCTGAAACTTTTATTTGGACTTTTTTGATTTTTTGTATATAATTGGCAATAGTTTTGATTGTAGGTAGTGTACTCGTACTCAAGTTAGTTCGAACAAGAGCAAATACCTTTTTTTACTAGAAAAATATTAGATAACTTATATATTACTATTACTGAACACTAAATATGACTGATGCCACTGCTTGTTAATTATAGTGTATTTGTAATTATATACCTAGGTGTAGTAGTTTTTTTAAACCATCGTTACTTTTTTTTAAATCCTTTATATTAACTTCACTTTTGTGCCTGGCTGGGTGCCTGGGTGCCTGGGTGCCTGGGGGACTGGGTGCCTGGCGTCAACATTTTTGGAAGGCTAGTTAACCCTCTTCTACTTATCCGATCGAGCTGAAACTTGGCACATAGACTCTCTACCAATACAACAACATTTTAACAAATTAATTAATTAATTAAATTTAATTAATTAATTAATTTTTCAATTGAATTAATTCTTTATTTATCAAATGAATGGATTAAATAAATTTTTAAAAATAAAATAAAAAATTAATTAATTAATTAATTAATTAATTGGTATATAAAATCTTTGGAAGGCTAGTTAACCCTCTTCTACTTATCCGATCGAGCTGAAACTTGGCACATAGACTCTCTACCAATACAAAAACATTTTAACAAATTAATTAATTAATTAAATTTAATTAATTAATTAATTTTTCAATTTAATTATTTTTTTTAAATGAATGGATTAAATAAATTTTAAAAAATTAAGTATTAAAAGTAAAATAAAAAATTAATTAATTAATTAATTGGTTGGTATATAAAATCTTTGGAGGGCTAGTTAACCCTCTTCCAGTCATCCAATCGAGCTTAAACTTTGACTCTACCAATATAAAAACATTTTAACAAATTAATTAATTAATTAATTAATTTTAAAAAAATTGTCTTTTTCAAAATGAATGGGATAATTAAATTTAAAAAAGTAATGCAATAAATAAAAATTCAATTAATTATCCAATCTTGCTGAATCTTGGCATTTCGACTCTCTACCGATACAAAATCATTGTAACAAATATAATAATTAATTAAATGTTACTAATTAATTAATTTTAAATTATTTATTTAAATTTGAAATGAATGAATACCAATATTTCCCTTCAGAACTAAAATGCAAAATATATAAAGGATTTATAATAAAAACTTTGTTTTTATGGGCTGGTATTATTAAATCCTTTATATTAACTTCACTTTTGTGCCAGGCTGGGTGCCTGGGTGCCTGGGTGCCTGGCGTCAACATTTTTGGAAGGCTAGTTAACCCTCTTCTACTTATCCGATCGAGCTGAAACTTTGCACATAGACTCTACCAATATAAAAACATTTTAACAAATTAATTAATTAATTAATTTCATTAATTAATTAAATTTAAAAAAAAATCTTTTTCAATATGAATGGGATAATTAAATTTAAAAAAGTAATACAATAAATAAAAATTCAATTAATTATCCAATCTTGCTGAATCTTGGCATTTCGACTCTCTACCGATACAAAATCATTGTAACAAATATAATAATTAATTAAATGTTACTAATTAATTAATTTTAAATTATTTATTTAAAATTGAAATGAATGAATACCAATATTTCCCTTCAGAACTAAAATGCAAAAATATAAAGGATTTATAATAAAAACTTTGTTTTTATGGGCTGGTATTATTACTTTCTCAAATTTTATTTTTTACATATAAAGTGTTGTGGAAACTATGATGATAAGATGTTGGTGGTTTTATACGATTAAAGTCCCCAGAGTTTTAACAATAATGTCCGTCTGTGATCTCTCTTCTATGCAGACCTATTTTGTCTAAAATATTTGGCTAATTTCAATAAAATCAGACATTCATGTTCCGAATGATCATACTCCAAAGTATTTTAGAAAAATTTGGGGCCTTGTACCAAAATTGTTTCAATTGTGAATTTAATTTGCTTTTCTGTTCTAGTTTCCGTAAAATTGATAATAATAAATTTGTCCCCTCTGAAATACAACCCGAAATGTAATAATTGCAAGATAAAAAGAACTTTTTATATACTACGTTTTTAAATTTTCTTAAACCGTGCCATCGATATGTTTGAAAAAATATAATCGATATATTTCCTGTTTTGCTATCATTTAATGTTTATCTCTTATTTATAAAAATCATAAATTTGAAACCTGTCAAAATGAAGATTGTAAGTATTATGGGATATGACAAAACAATTAAAATAACTTGAGGATTTTTTCCGAACTATAAAATAACTTGCGGATTTTTTCCGAACTAACTTTTCATTCAGCAAATTTGCTGAAAACGAATTAAATTCTGCTGAAAAATGACTAAAAGTATTAAAATAATGCATTGTCGTCGTGTTCTGATCTATGTTAAAAGTTTCAAATGTCTAGCTATTCGGAAAGTTAGTTAGAAATCGATTGCCAGATTTGTACCGGACAAACAAACAAACAAGAAACCAAGTTAATAAAAACGTAGTAAAAAATCATACTAATTTTAATGAATTTTAGCTCCAAATTTGGTGGCGTAAACTATGAAAAAAAAAAAACAATTTCTCTAAAATGATTCCGAATATTTTTTGATTAAAAAATTCCAAAATGTAGTCCATTTAAATATGAGTCTAATGAAATTTGCCGTTTTTTTTTGGGGGAAAGAATTAGTTCCTAAGAAATAGCTTTAACCGCGGGCAAAAGAAGCCGGATTCGATTCCCTGCCGAGGAGAAGCTATTTTTATGATATATTTTGATAAAATGTTCAATTATATCTAAATATACCTTCGAAACTCGAAAACTATTGAATGGAAAACACTGGGCTAAATAATTTTGAACTCGTATAAGAGAAAGTATGTCTGAGTTGTCTAGGAACGATTTTTTGACTTAATCTTATTTTTGAAGCATTAATAATGATGTAAATATATTTTCAAAATAATTCATCAAAAATAAGTATTTCTGTAAACAGTTATATCATTATGTATAAAATTCTTAATTTGGGCGGCCTCTGGTTTAAAATTAGTAACATTTGTTTAAACTATTAGAAGACACAGTTGAAACGGTCGAATTTATAAATATTAATATTAATTTTCTCGTAAAACATCAATCTTCGCTCGAACGGTCCAAGAATTTTAATATTGCATATTTTCCTCTGAAAGATTCTCAAGAAAATTGCGTGGGGTTTGCCTTTCTTGTCTTTGATGTGTTTCCAATTGCTTTCCAAAGAGGAGGGCTTATTATTGTTCGACAAACAAACACCCTGAGAAAGAGAGCTCTTTACACTCGAGCATCTAAAATTTACAATTTTATCAAAATGTACACTCTCCTCGCCCCCCCCCCCTCTTTCCTCCGTCGGTTTTGATTAGAGCTGTTTCTCGTTCCGGGAGGAAAATTCTGCCCTCGTCCCCTCCTTTTTCCTCTTTTGAAAATTGAAAATTAAATTATAGGGCACTTGGAAAACGGGGAGAAGGACGAAAAGAGGAGTTCTCATATAATAAGAAATTTGAGGAAATGTTAATAAACTCTTTTCCTAAAACCCCTCTTGTTTCTTTGAAGTCTCTCTTCTATCAGGAAAAAGGACCTCTTTGGCGAAGAATTAATAAAAGTAGAAGGGCTACAATATCTTCAGGGAAAAAGGAGAACAAGAGGAAATCATGGTTGGAAGAAATACGATATCGATAAGGCTTAGTTGATAAGATGAAGGGTTTATAACCGAACTTAAGGTTTTAAGATGAGATGAAGAAAAGGAACAAAGTAGCGACATCTACAATGCAAACTGAATGGGGTACTTATCCGACGTTCCTGCAGGATATTACAGCCTTGCACCGTCTTTTATTAAAGATTCCACAGTAATTAATATGATTTCTGGTTGTTATTAACAAAAGGCAACGGAGAAGGACATAAAGCTTAACTGCAGATACATTGAAGAAACTTTAACATAAAATAATCTAAATATTTAAATAAGATTACGCTTAAATTTAAAAATGCAGTGAGAATATATGTAATAATATTTCGTCTTTGTTGAAATGACTCTGAGTAGATAATAGAACGTGCAAGTTGTAGTTAAAACTACAACTTGTATGTACTTTTTTTTATTATTATCCCCCCCCCATTTTTCTTGACTCCCCTCCCTCTTTTCGGTCACATTTATTGTAATTCTCTAGACTAATGTCAAAAAAAAGTCACAAAACATTTGTTATACCACTGAAAAAGTAATAGAAATACTAAGACTAAATATGAGGAAATATCGATTTATTTTTCTTATTATAGTAAAAACAATAAAACTTAGATTTAAAAAAAAAAAAAAAAAAAAAAAAAAAAAAAAAATACAATGACAACAAAAAGTTAATAACAAATAAAAAGGCAAAAATCAAGCCAAAAATAAATAAATAATACAAACACTAAAAATACAATAAACAAATAAAATTTACAAAAATCAGTCAGGAAATTAAAAACTAAATGAAAACATTATAAAACAGGAAACATTGATAGATCTAGGAGCGTAAATGGAGGTCATCATAAAGAATAACACAGACAGTAAAAAATTAAAAATAATCAAGATGGCAAAAGAATAACAAGAAAAAGTCAAATAAATACTCAATCGAATAACACTAAAATTAACAGTGTGTGTTAAAAAATTACAGGAAGGCAACCAATTTTAACAAATTTAAAATAATCAAGAAGGCCAGGAATTTTTTTTAAGGATTTTTTTTTTAAAATTGGTTGCCTACCTGTGTTTTTTATGTTTGGTAGTTTTAATTATCATGTAAATTGTGCTTAGCTCGATATTTTCTTGTTTGTTCTTAGGCACTGATGATGGCCTTTTGAAGGCTGAAAGCTGCTTTGGCAATAAAAAATCTTTTTAAAATTTACGTGGAGAGACTGTCTGTGTTATTCTTTAGGAAACATTGAGTTAAAGCAAACTAAATAATAAAACAGCTTACCGATTGAGGAAGGAAAGAGTTACATAAAAAATAAGAAAATTGATTTAAAGAGAGGTGAGCCTATATCATGTCGGAGATCGACATAAGACACAATTTGTTATTCCTTGAAAATTGATTTAAAGAGAGGTGAGCCTATATCATGTCGGAGATCGACATAAGACTGATTCTCGTAGAAACCGACGCCAGAGTCCTTATCAGAAGCGAACCGTCCCCTCTCTCGTAACTTAACTAACGCAAATTTAAGATACGCGCAAAGGAACACCTTCAACGATCAAACAGTACGTTTAATCAGCACCTTACCGATTGTAATCATATGCAAGCGCAGCACAAGATCGGCTTCCTCCATTATGCGCAGAAAGGGCGTAAGCTTGATTCTCTAGAGAAGTTTGAGATAATAAGGAGTCAACGCAGGGCCAGCGAGATGAACCTTAACGAGAGAGGGGACGGTTCGCTTCTGATAAGGACTCTGGCGTCGGTTTCTACGAGAATCAGTCTTATGTCGATCTCCGACATGATATAGGCTCACCTCTCTTTAAATCAATTTTCTTATTTTTTATGTAACTCTTTCCTTCCTCAATCGGTAAGCTGTTTTATTATTTAGTTTGCTTTAACTCAATGTTTCCTGTTTTATAATGTTTTCATTTAGTTTTTAATTTCCTGACCGATTTTTGTAAATTTTATTTGTTTATTGTATTTTTAGTGTTTGTATTATTTATTTATTTTTGGCTTGATTTTTGCCTTTTTTATTTGTTATTAACTTTTTGTTGTCATTGTATTTTTTTTTTTTTTTTTTTTTTTTTTAATCTAAGTTTTATTGTTTTTACTTATATGCTTGTTTGGTCTTAGGCACTGATGATGGCCTCATGAAGGCTGAAAGCTGCTTTGTTGAATAAACCAGTTAGAATTTACGTGGAGAGACAATTTTTGTTATTCCTTTAGTGTAATTAAAGGTTTTAAAAGCATTAAAGATTAAAGCATTAAGTATTAAAGATCTCAGTAGGATGTAAGGAAGCTATGTTCCAGGAAACTATTTCTTTAAATATAATATTATTTTCTACTGTTTATTCTTCGATACATTAAATATTGTAATCTATTTTAACCTTAGACCATGTATAAATAAAGACACGCCCCTCCCTTTAGCTGGCTTATACAATCCTGAGACCAACATCTTTTACTTGGCGTGACGTCACAACCGGGCAAAACATTCCTTTTTACTTAAAATTTATCTCTTTAAGACCTGATATTTAAATTTAAATAAGAAACATTCAAAGGAAAGAACCTTATAAATTTTAGCATTCTAAATTACATTTATATATTATAAAAAAAAGAAAAAAATGTGGGGGCCCTATATCTCTTCATGTTAAACTGGTAGTTCTTGCCCGTTCGTGACGTCATAGCCCAGGAAAGATGTTGGTAAAAAAATGTGTGTAAAAAACAAATTTGATTACACTGATTACTGAAAAAACAATAGGTTTGTGAATAACTTGATTTTCCGGTGAAATGCAGTCACGAAATGAATCTGACACTTCACTGTTAGTACTGGAAGCATCTTCAGGGGTGTGGAGCATCTTGATGTTCTGATATATTATAACAGTTCTCGTACTACCAGGATATCTTGTTGCTACGAGTTCGAACATACCGAAGCTCCACAACTCTTAAAGATGCTTCCAGCAGTGGAAGCGAAACGTCGGACTTCAACCCCTTGATGTCACGTGTAATCCAAGATATTAATTTCGATACAACCCTTGGAAGCCAAGTTAATACGATCATGTTAGAAGTTGCGAAGTAGATAGAGAAACAACTCGGTTATGTGAGATTTGTCTAAATGTCGACACATCATGTACAGAATGCAACCACTGCAATTTGTATATGAGTAAACGGGGTGGCATTTTACCCCTGCTGATCACAGGATGTAAGATAGTTCTATCATGAGGCACGCATCACTAGGTATGATGTTTATTCCAGATATCAGTAATAACCCTTCTCCCAATATCACCCTAACAAAACTACATACTATTATCAAATTCCTAGCATTATTTCCTCTAGAATTACCATACTGATTTAATATACCTTTTGCGAGTTACATTCGGCGCAATATCTATGAAACCTTTCTCAGATTTCTCAGAGGAAGTCATAGTTCAGCTCTAAATGTTAACCATCAATTATTAGAAAAAGTAGTGTTTAACTAAAGACGATTTTGTTGCAATATGTTGTCTTTTTTTATGACTGCACAATTTAGAAGTTTAATCGTCAAATTAAAAGTGAAGTTGATCCTATTTAATTGCAAGCATTTGCGATTTTTAAGTTCAATTTAAGACCAAGAGTTCACATTGATTATTTTATAAACAAATGTTAAACTTCCGTTTGGTTTTAAGATCGTATAAACCGAATAATATACGAGTATTTTACTTTAGCATTGTTTCCTTAAAAGATCATTTTGTTATTTTCCATGATGTTTTAGTTATCCATTTTTGATTTATCTATTTTGATTGTTATTAAAGATTTTGATGATTTGATGAAACTTCTATAACTAATAGCATGGTGGATCTCGCCTCCTTTGTATAGTTTAAATGGTTATAAAAATGTGTTCGTAATTATTATAGGGCGACCACGAATATGCATTTTGTTGTGAGAATAATCAAAAACCAATTATACAGACAATTTTCCTCCGATGAGAAGTGAAAGAAAGGACGATTTATGAGGAGAGCTATGGGAAAATAATAGTAGGTTGTTAGGTGCATAAAACTGCATAGGGGGAGGAAAACTGCATCCAGGAAACTGCATACGTTTATTTTTGCATCCCGAACCCTTTTTGTGAGCGACCCCTTCCCGAAGTCTGGACATTTGATTAAAGTGGGCTCTTGTCGTCCGGCCGGAGGGAGGAGGATCTGCAATATAATGTATTAACGGTTGATTCGATTCCGCGTATAAATTTAAAACGAATTTGAATAACATGGAAGAGGGGTCGGGTCCATCCGGGGGGCGAGGAGGGAGGCTTAAAATGCAGCCGGTGCATTCGAAGGAATAGAATGCAGATATCGATCCTTCTCCGGCGCTTTAAGGGAGAGTTTGAAAACCACGACTTTGTTAGGTAGGCCGCATCTCTTAGAGGAAGTCCCCTCGAGCGTCCGGTGTCTCGTCGCAAATCGAGAAACCGACGTTCGATTGCCCAAGTACAAAGCCTTGACCACTTGTTTGCTCGTAACTCCGTGGGAAGCACAGGTAACTATGAAAACGTACGTACTGTGGAGCATTAATTACATAGCTTCAGCAGCAACAAGGTTTCCCCATTTGAATCTAGATTAGCCTTCCTCCCTTATTAAGTTTACAAGGAAATTTATCGATTCTCAGTTGGAAGGTATGTACGGAGAACACATAGGAATGTAGGATATAGACTTCCATGTGACCTTAAACTAATTCGCAACATAATGAAATTCCTAATTAACGCAAATGAAACAGAAAATTAGCAGATGAAATCTACACGAATAGGCTTGCTTATCCTGGCTTGAACTAAGAAGCATGGCTTAGATTGACAGTTACATTAATAATTTTCCACGTACGGAATTTCCCAATATTTCATCTTAATATTTGCAATTAGGAAAGTTTTATTATTTCTTCATCAAGTTGACATAATAAAAAAAATTAGTAAACATCTTTGGAGGGCTGAACAACTCTCTTTCAGTCGTTTATTTTTTAAAATTCATAATTAGTATTTATAAGTCCGAAATTGATTTGAACTCTTTAAAAATTTTACCCCATCATACTATAAAAGACTTCTAAAATTTATTATATACCCATGATATGACTTAATAAATTGAACTAAATACCTTTTATCGAATTTTTGTTGAAATATTATAACTAAGTAGAAGTTAAGAATCTTAAAATTTCTCATGTTCTCTACGTCTCTCATTTTTTTTGTTATGCTTACACATAATATAAAATATATTTATTCAGCAAAATTCGAAGAAATAAAAATGATAATATTAATAATTAATTACACGATTTGAGGTCCCCTACGAGTCTGTAGGGTCCGTCGTACTCTTTATTCTAAGTATAAATAAACTCGAGAATTCAGTATTTAGAAAAAGTCTTATTATTATTTTTTCGCAAAAGCAATTACAAAATTATATTAACAACTGAACTTTCCTGTCAGCTTGTCAATGTTTTTTTTTGTTTCTCTTTTTATTAAGTTTTTAGAAAAATATAAATAACTAAAATTCAAAATATAAATTCCCTTACAAGTCCATAAAAGTGGTTTTCAATAAAATTCTGTCAATAGTGCATCGTTTGGGCAGACATGTGGAGCCAAAACTATTGGGCTGACATCAATTTGGCATATTTGTCTGAAAAATCATACCCGAGGCGAAATCGATAATTTATTTACAGTTCCGAATTTAGGAGCGGTACCCTCCAAAAACTCTGAAAACGCGTGAGTCATAATTATTTTCTCGTACAAGGATCCGAAGAATTTGATTAAAATATTTTAAAATGTAGTCCATTTAAGTAGGAATCTAATGATAAAAGTCTTTTTCCCGAAAAACATCTAGTTCACGAAATATTGATACAAATCAATTTGATTTTATTGAAAATCTATCACAATAAGTAAACAATCACCTGTTGAATATATTTAAAAATAAATAAATAAAATATGAATTATAGAATTTAAATACAGCATCAATATCTATATGATTTTTTTTTTTTTTTTTTTTTTTTTATTATTGGACCGATTTTTCATTGTCGAGAATGAATAAAAACAGCCGTTGTATTTTTGTCTTTACTATACTTTGTTTTTTGTAGTTTTGTTGGGATTATTTAAATGTTTATGATAAAATAAGTTTATTGTGAATGTACAGGAATTCTTTTATTTCCTGTGTCAGATGTTCTCCGTACTAAAGTTTATATTACCTACTATGCTCAGTGAAAAGAGTTTACTTGGGATCTGTATCATGTTAGTTTAGAGCCAGCAATAATTCTCACAACAGTTTATGTCTGTCGAATTTATTTCTTTAAAATTTCGAATTAATTTATTTTCTTTAAAATGATTGTTTTTTTCTCTCTTTTCTTGAGTATTCGTATCTCGAGACTTGAGTATCGGAAGGATGAAGTCGAAGACAGCGGGGGACGAAGCGCATGCTCGGAAATGTCCGGAGGCTTTAAGGGGAAGGATGGAAGCGGAGAATTATCCCCGGCTGAAAAACCCAACCCTAGGACGAAGGAAAAGGACACTCCCTGAAGGAGCAGGAGGAGGGTGGGAGCCGGGCTGTTTTTTACGACGCCTGCCTTTAACGACGCCGCTGGAAAAACCCTGCTTGCCTTTAACGACATCGGAAGGAGGGGGTGCGCGATGGAAAAAGCCGAGGCAAGCCTTCCCCTCGTAGTCTCTTATCTCGCCTCTTTTTACCCCCAATTAGCCGAGGGTATAACGTCTTACGGCCACCCCGCGCCATATTTCAGGACCCCTCCGCCCAGGGCCTCCGCACTTCTAAAATGCAAAACCGACCGAAAACCTCACTCCTCCGACCGCCCCCACAGTCACTTTTCTTCTGGGGTAAAAACGGGGTTTTCACCGTAACCCCGTTTCACGACCGCGAAAACGTTTCTCTCTCGAAGCCCGCAAACACGAGGCTGCGAAGGGGGTTTAAAAAGTTTATAATTAAACCTGAAGAACAAAAAGCGAGAGAAGATATCTTCGCCAGTGCTTCATTACGGGGGAAAACATTCCCCTGGCAAGCCCCGACGTTTTTTACCCACGGTAAAAAAGTAAATCCCCTTCCCGATTACTCCTTCAGCCTCTACAGAAAAAGATTCTTTTGTTCAAAATAAATTAAATCTACTCGCTTTTTTTCTACCTTCACATAGTCCAAACAATCTCACGTAAATTTCACAGTAATTTCGTATCCAAACGGCACACTATTAAACTAGATGTTCCCCCTCCCACCAGACATTCTAACTGCTGATAACACATTCTCAAGACTCATCAAGAAAACATCTTCAATTAAAAAACAACAAAAAACCGAATCATGGAGTTTTAATCTACCAAATCAGACCAGGTCTGATTCCATTCGCCATAAAAATAAAGTGGGACAAAACAAACGAGCTACAAAAAAAAATAACCCTCCAATCATTAAAAGAGATAATGAAGAAGAACTAGCGTAACCAGTCAGGTCTAGACAGGAGCATCAGGTTGTCTACGAGGTGCATAGTTAATGAATCTAATGCCTCTATTGTTTTTTCATAGCTGTGGGAAACTGTCGGTGCTTCGGAGGGTTGATTCCGTTCCTTTTGTCCTATCAGGTTTACCGTCATCAAAGGGTGAGAATCGTATGAAAAAATTCCTTTTGTTTTCCGTCCAAAAAACCTCGCCCTGTTGCTTCTGATTGTTTCAACACATGAAGAGGGTTGGTTGGCCGGGAACCGACCTTCCCTGTTATTTACCATCGGTACTCCAGGTATCTTAGATTTCTAGGACTAAAATTTTAACCTATTAACTTATTACTGAAATATCTTTTAGAAGGACAGATGGTGAGGTACCTGTCTTATTATTATCGATAAAACCATAACTTCCTAGGTATTCATCGTGAAAGATACTTCTAGATAAAGCCCCCACCGTAAACCCTTGGTTACCAGGGAAATCTGAGATCTAGGTCAAGCCACTTCGGATCATTTAAATTCTTCAAGTTCATGACCTATAAGTAATGGTTACGTAAGACGAATTTTGCGCAGACAAGACAACGCAACCATTTTATTTTTTAATGTTTAACTTTAAAACTTGTTTGGTTTTTTACAACTTCAGTTTTAATTGAAGAGTGACATTGTATTTATCTTACTGCTGATGTTACTCGCGTACAAATTTGGCTATGTATTATTGTTAATTGTTCAATATTAATATCATGTAGCTATAATTATAGCTTAAATTAACGTCACAGAATTATAATGATGATAAGACACCTAAAAAAGTAATGGGAAAAGAGACAAAACATTTTGCTTTTCTGGTAAATTTATGTTGAATGCGGTTATTACTTTAACTCGGAAAAAAGGATTAAATTTGTAGGTTCCTGATATGAATCAATCAATATTAGCAAGTCAACGATTAACATAGCCTTACCCGGCTGGATTTACCCATAGGCCCAGTGGCCCTGGCCTAGGGGCGCACAATGCTAGGGGGCGCAGTTTATTGATGTGTGTAATTATTGTTGATTGCTGCAGGAACTTTATTATTTTGACTGCCTTAACACGCAAAGGTGTGTTACCCTGAAGAAAAAGTGTCCTTTACAACTATAAAATCTATCTAAGACTTGATGGTCTTTTCGTCACAACGCCTTCCGTGTTGTAATTAAAAATTTAGAAGACATTTTAAAAAGTTCAAATCAAATTGCAAATGACAGAGATGAAACTACCTTAACATACTTGGATGAATATGGTGGACATACCAGCGATATTGATTCTCAGATTATTTTTCTAAGTGATTATAATATAGGAAAAAATTAAAATTGTCATCATAAAGATAATTTTTTTCGGATAGACCTCCCCCCCCCCTCTCCAATGGTATGAAGAGGCGGCAAAAACTCTTGGGCCTAGGAGCGTCCACACTTTAAATCCGGCCCTGGCCTTACCCAGCTGGAGGAATAAACTTTTTAGTAAAATTCACCTTTTGGAGAGTGTGAAGACCTTAAACGTAACTAAAAGAATAATTCGTTTAAACGTTCTTTTAACAGAAATTTTAATTTCCTTTTTAATTAAAATAATTAACATTTCAATTAATTAAAAATGGTGTGACTTTTTTTTTCTTAAAAAAATAAAAATATAAAAACACAAAAGTAAAAATAATAGGATTTACCTATTTGATTTTTTTTGCTTTTAGAAAGGAGAATTTATTTTTGCTTTAAGTATTTTTAAAAAAACTTTTTAAGAAAGTTAGAAAAGGTCATAACTTTTTATTTTAATTTTTAACTTTGAACGTTACTTATATTCATTAAAGTGAAAAGCCGGCTTTCCGCAAGTCTCATATCTTTAAACTAAACTTTTCTTTTAAAAACAGGGGTTTCAGCCTATTTAGAAAAATAAGTCATTTAAGTAAATGACCTAAAAAAAAAAAATTTCTTTCTTAAAAGAAAAAAACTTTTTAAAAGAATTTTCTTTAAACTTTTCTTCATCCGAAATAAAAAGAAGGGAGACTTAGTAGAAATAAACTTTTACATTAGAGGAAAGGGTTTTAATATTGTTTCGTAAGTTTTTTCTCCCCCAAAAGTTGTTCAATTTCTGAGAAAAAGTTTTATATAAGATGTTTTATGTCCAATTTTCTTTTTATAACTTTCAAGTAGTATTTATACTTATACCAGAATAAATTTATCGCGTAAATGTGTGTAATTTTCATTAGGAAAAATGTTTTTTATAAACTGTGAGGGTTTAAAATTTTTGTATTATTTATTTGATTATGTAAAGTAAGTTAAATGCGTTCAATAATTAATTTATATTGAACGCATTTAACTTACTTTACAAAATCAAATAAATAATACATATGTATGAAAGATAAAAAGAACTTTTTATATACTACGTTTTTAAATTTTCTGTCAAAATCATAAATTTTAAACCTGTCAAAATGAAGATTGTAAATATGGGACATGCCAAAACAAATAAAATAACATGCGGATTTTTTCTGAACTAACTTTCCATACAGCACAATTTGCTGAAAACGAATTAAAATTATGAAAAGTATTAAAATAATCCATTGTCATCGTGTTCTGAGCTATTCTAAAAGTTTCAAATGTCTAGCTACTCGGGAAGTTAGTTAAAAATCTATTGCAAGATTTGTACTAGACAAACAAAAAAAGATAATAAAAACGTAGTAAAAAATTCTAAACCCTCACAGTTTTTAAAAAACATTTTTCCTAAATATTATTTGCTTCTGAGCTTACCAAAATTCACGAAAGCATTCTGAAGAACGATATATATATATTTTTTTTTTGATATCACTTAGTTACTTTTTTTTATTCTTAGAACTTAGAATTCTAATAAAGTCTTAGAAATCCGTTGCGACATCTGGAGATCATTTGGTCTCGTTTCTGTCAGTCGGTCATTGCGAATCACCATGTCTTGAAAATTAAACTAACTTTTTTTCACACTTTAAGACTTACGTTTAATTTTAAGAAAGACTTTTAGCTGTGCAGTGTGTTGTAACAAGAAATTAAGGTAGGTATTACCTGTCAAAAGTAAAAATTTAAATTTTGATGTACCAACGATTTAGTGAAACATATTTTCTTGCTCTAAGTATAAAACAAGACAGTTATTTTATTATATCATGAACAAGGAAAAATAACTTTTTCTGAAATGTCGGTTCATCAAAACTTTGATTTTTGCATTTAATTTTTCCCCTCTTCTTCCGATTTGTATATAAAAGTTGCATGTTTAAAATATAAACATTATATCGGAGGTCAAATTACTGCTGCATCTGATTGGGTAGTGTTTTTTAAATGAGTGGAAGAACATTGGCCATTTAATACAGGTATATTGATAAGCCTAGAAATTGGCAGAACTGCGAGTCAATATTTAGCGGGAAATGAGTGCGATCCCGCGCCAAAACTTGGAAAGAATGATGACTAACTTTGCCAACAGACTGGAGCAGTGCAGAGAAATAGGATTATTTACGTGATGTTATTTTCGCTTCATAATGATTTTTCGATTTTTTTTTACACATCTTAAACTTCCATTCTTTACCTTTTAAGTGATTATAAATCAAAAAATGTATCTTGTATATTCATTGAATTGTTCCATTTTAAAAACTATCAGGTTTCACTGCCGGACCCTATAACAAAACTATGTTTCTTGAATGTGGCATAAATAGAATTTTGACTTACACTGTTTTTCCAACTTACCGATTCAAATTAACTAAGCCGCTGTTACTTATAATCAAGCTCTAAGAGAGATATAATCAGTCGTTATTACTTGCATTACAATGAAATATATTTTAGTGATAAAAACGGATGTTACGTTAAAATATAAAAAAAAAAAAATCTTTCTCACTAATTCAGTAAACTTAACAAATAAAACACAAAGAAGAAGGTGTAGAATGACACATATTTCACACTGTCTGACCCCCTTCTCATGAAGAGCAGAAAGGATTTCAACTTAACCCTTTTAACAGGGGGAACCTCTTGATCTGGGTCGGAGGTGTGATAAAAGAGGAACATCCCAGACAGGATGTCGAGGGATTCCGGTCATTTCATAAGGAACACTGTCCCTTTTCCTTTCGGTAGCCCTTGGGCAGTATTGTCCGGCCCAGTGACTCTCACAGAACCCTTTAAAATACATTAACTAAGGAGCTAAGAGACTAAACATCGAAAATAGAAGGAGACCAGTGGTCATTCACATCTGCCTTGTGGAACCCCTTATTTCTATTCCCTATAACATTATACGATTTTTTATTTCATCCGATTCTTTTTCATATATTTTTTTTTCTTTTTCTAACCCCATCTTCTGAAAGAAAAGAGGTACGTGCTTCTCACCCTTTCATGAGTTTTACAGTTATGGTAATAAAGCGACGGGTGCGCTTTCTCAGGTGGCACATACAAACTTATTTTTTTTATTTTTAAACCTTAAAAAAAGTTAGTCTCCTATAATTTTTTTTGGATCTAAATGTGTTAGACCTTTTTTTCGAGACAATGATTTAAGCTGAAAGTAAATAATCAGGTTTATAGATAACCTACTTAACTTCAAACACCTACACTCTAGCTTTTGTTGATTCTATTCACTAAAAAAAAAAAGTTTTTTGGTTTGTTTAACAATACAAACTAAAAAAAAGTAGTTTATCCTTTATGATAACATAAACATGACCTAGTTCTGCTTGAAAAAAATCACTTCTAATACGTAACCCGCTTAGATCAGCTTTTTAAGATCCTTTCGACGCTACTTAAGATGCATTTTTATTTCTTAGAACTTTTTGTTTGGTTTAAAATGTTCTAGTAAAAGTTTATTGACAAAGACAATTTAAAAATTGTTCTTAAAGAATCTTAAGTTGTATTTACTTAAGAGAAAGTGTAGTTATTGATTTCAAGCTTACGTAAAGTAATGGGAAGCATTGCAATCATTCTAAAAAATGATTGTTTAGTCTCCGAACTAAACATATTTTAGACAAAATTTATTTGAGACATCAGAGAACATTTTTGGTCTTTTATCTTTCTGGAGGGATGATTGTCCAACATTTTCACCAACCTACTTATTTTAAAAACTAATTATATTTGATTTTAATGGAATCAATGTGGTAGATCATAATTAGCCAGAAGTTTGTTCCTTATAAATTATTGCGCCTAATGCATTTTACGTCGCATGAACTCGAACTACTTTTTTATTATTACCTAACTTAAGAAGTACTCATTCGATTGGACGGAATTTTAATGGTTTGTCAAAAAACAGCCGAGATCTATATTAATTTCATTCTTCTCTTCATTTAATATTGAACAAAAATAAGTGTAACACCCACTGGGAATTTAAAATGTGATTATATAGTAAAGTTATATTTATGATAGAGAATGTTGCTCTATTTATTTTCTACTTATTTAGGTATACTTTTGAATTTTTCGTAACATGATTACAAAGTTGAGATTAGTGGGTCAATTACCGACGGCTAGGTAATATACATAAGGTAATACCTGTGTTATAGATCCAAATATAATACCTTATCAACGAAGCCATTCTTCGACTCGAGAACTGCACATTTTTTTGTTTTACTTTTTCAATTTTATTGTTGTACTTTTCAACAATAAATTATTATTATTATTATTATTATTATATTTGCTTAATAAGTCACGAGGGTGGATTTGTGGAATGAAAGGATCGGATAGATTTAGAATTAAAGGGCTGAGTCATTAGGATATGGAGTCATGAAAGGATTTGTATCGGGAGGAGGAAAGATCGTGGATGGGTTTCCCTGATTAAGATTGGGCTGGAAACATGAAAAAGAACGTAGGTTATTCTTAGGATTTTAGATTGAAGGTTTTGGCAAGGATAGGTGTTGGAACGCTTGGAACAGCCCTTAAGTTCATTGCCAAATGACCACGTGAGCTTAATTAGGGTGTTATAAATGAGTAATATGTTATGCATATTGAGTTCAGATATGTGGTGCAGGAGTTTGTATAAACGTTTGTAACGTCTGGTGGAGTCTTGTTGTTCGTTTTTGTGAGGTCCCATGTTTACACGCCAATTCAGGTGTAACCCAAAGTGGCGAATAGTACTAGAATGTGGAGAAGGAGTTTGGTTTTGGAATAGGCTCGAAATTGTAGTGCCTTAAAGTAAATGTTATAAATTAGGATACGTTATGATCCTTTTTTTTTTTTTTTTTTAGCAGTGTTTCTAATTGTGAGAGATTTACTTGCTTGATTTACTTGCTCAGAAGAAGTTCCGGGCGATTTGTAAGAGAATAATATTTTTAAATAAGTGGCAAAAGATGCGAGTGAGGTCTCTGAATGTTCAGCAATATCGTTAGTAAAAATAAAATATAGGATTGGACCAGAGATGCTTCCTTGAGCTACAGCTACTGTATTAAAATAAATAGAGGAAGAAGAAAGATTTTAGGATAAGGTAATAGGTGAAGGAAAAAATCTAGTTTGAAGATTTATTTTTTACTGTTCAGTTGTTAAAAGCACATATTTCTTAGGTTTAAGATATATTTATTTTATTTACTTTTGCGTTTCTTGTACTATGGAGAAACTACGATTATCAACGGAGACTGTTTACTTTAAAACTTTCGATTTATATTTTATCGTTATATCGCGTTTTTCAACAACAAACAAATGGAGACCGGAAAAGTCAAATTAAAGTTTAACTAAACTAATTCCGGTGTGAATCGGAGTTGATGAAAGTTAAAAAAAAGGGTGTTAGCAATGTAAAAAGGTAATAATGTTTCCAAATCCCCCCCCCCCCCCCCCTTATTCCCTGAGCTTTCCATTCTCACGGTTTGTAAAAGTGTTGGCTTGAAATTGAATTTCAAGGTATTATCAGGTTCTTTCCTTAAGAACAAACAGTTTAATATAACTAAAAGATTTTATCCTCATTTTAGTATTTAAAGTGTTGAGTTCGGGGGGGGGGGGGAGATAACAGGCTTGAGGGAAAACTAAAATTTTCCGTGGAAGGGCGCTAGGGTTTTAGGAAAGAGGGGCGCAGTTCCTTTTCTTTCCGCTGCCTTTATCTTCTTCAATTAATCTAGTTTATATTTGTTTGAACTTTTCTCAGTCCCCTCCCCCGCCCCTCCGGTTTTAACCAGAGCCCCCTTTCTACCAGGACGCTAACCGGGAGTTTACACAGGCGCCTTTTTCCATTAGAAAACACGAGTATCGGAATTTTCTGTGAAAGTAGAGGCGGGAAGGGTTCGGCCCCAGCAGAACCAAGCTATGAAAAACGGGGTCAATAAGCCCCCATATCTTAAAATTTGTTTGTAGGATTCAATATATTTTTTAAATATGATTTTGTTAAAATAGTGCTATTCTGTTTCTCTACAATAGTTTTCAAAAACTACTTTCAACCCCTGGAGTCATTATTATTTTTATTTATTCTTTTACGTCCTGAGCAGCGCATCTTCCGGCTATTTCACTCTTCTACTCGATGTGACCATCAGTGTGAAATATATCTCACTTCTCTGGGATTCCAACTCACCAGATATGTCGGCATTTAGACCTAGATTAAAGGCAGCGGAGTTGAGAGTTCGCCAACTACTCGGTTAAGCCGATCTCCATTATTAGTTATTGGGAACCAGAAGTCAGTATGAATATCTAGTGGTTACACAACTTCAATAAGAAGTTTTTTTTTTTTTTTTTTTTTTTTTTTTTTTAGAAAAAATGGCTTGAGAAAAGAATATAAAATATATTCTAGTGCAAGTAAATTCATCACGCCCGAATAGAACAAGCCGTACATTAATAATAATAATGTTAATTATAGTGTCAAACATGTATCGTAAAATTTGTTCTTATCGTTATATAGAGAAAGTACATACCTCTAATAGAGAAATACATAAATGTAAAATATGCATCATATGATCGAAAGAGTGAATGTTCTTTATCATTGGTCCAAGGAGGCAAGGCTAAATAAAAGATGTTTGTTGTTCCTTGATATACTAATGGGTTATACTTACTTAAAAGCGTGAGATACAGTGTAAAGGAAATGTATTGAAATTGGAATAAAGTGCTTATAGGAAATGGAATTGTGTACTAGAGACTGGTGTCGGAGACGTGAGGTAAAAATGATGCATAGTTCGTATATAAATTACCTAGTTGGATGTAATGTCGAGCGTATTAGGATGACCGATAGTAAAGAGGTATTGTCTAGGCATATTCTATTCCCTAGTTTTGTGATTGGGCTTCGTCCGTAATCTAGCTCTAGAGATGTACTGTCGGAGTCGTATTCAGTTGCAGCTAGGGGGAGGAGGTCCTGGGAAGGCACGGACCCTGAGAATAGGATCGCAATTAAACCGGGCACCAAGTGGGAGGTCCAGACCACAGAGGGTATCTATTCACAGGGAATTTTCGATCCATTTCTCTCTTCTGCCATGAGTTATGTCCTCTTGTTCGGGCCTCTGGATTTATGCCCCCGAGCGATTGTCTACGAGTGAACCGGAAACACAGCCTTTCCCCCCGTGAAAATATCGAAAGCTCAGCCTAAATAGTAACAATAGGGAAATGCCTGATGCAGGCAGTCCACTAAGAGGCGAGAGATCCGTCGACTTATCCACTCTTCCTATTTACCTATTTCATAATAACCATTATGAACCCCTCCCCCTTCCCTCATGGCAATCCAAAATCTCCCATATTTTCTCCATTTTAACTCTGTGCATTTGTTTTTAGCGGTTGATTTCTTATCATTAAAACCTCTCCTACCGAGGAAGAAAGCTTCAAAACAAATGGAATTCAAGTTATCATCACATTTGGAACACACTCGTGACAACCTATTACAGTTTTAACCCCACCTTTAAACCGACCACAGCTATCGTTAACGAACATTCGTCATTTTCTATCGTTATAATACCAACAAACTAACTGTACAGAATCGTTATTTATTTGAACGATTCTATGTTGAAAATGTATTCATGGTTTGAGCATTAAACCAGCGATAAACCTCTACTAAATTAATCCTTGTTTTCAGTATCATTGGATGATATTGGGTATCCATTTTCCAGCATCTGGAAATACCTTGGAATTGAAAATGTATATGATTTAGTGTGTTCTATCTCATCCACACATTTATCATCATTGATTTTCTTTTAAGTAATTAAGTTTTACTATTGTATTTATGCTTTTGTATTTTTTGTGATATTGGGAATCTTAAAATGATATTATTTCTTAATTTTTTTTTTAGCTTACCGAAGGTAGTGGATTGATTGTGATCAGTCTGAAGACCAACTTTGTTTTATGACTTCTTGGTCAAATTATTCCTTGGCAATAATCAATTTCAGAAATCAGAGACGATTTTTGGTCTGGTGTCTGCCAATCGATCCGTGGCACATTTTTGGCATTCTATTTTTTTTTTTAATAAATTTAGTTTCACTCTGGGGATCTAGAAACGTTTAAATCCATCCAATTCAATACTATGATGTAATTGAGAAAGTAAATAGTTAGAGAAAGGAGAAATAGCAAAGAGTTTGTTACCACAAGATAATGCTCATTAGATTTATAATCTTTAGTTAACCAAGTACACATTTTTGATCTTAAAGTTCAATTTATATTGTTTTTCTTATCTCACATTTCACTTGAGGCCATTTAAATAACAATTTTACCATAAATCCATTACCCGGGGATAAATGTAGTTCCTATCCTAAGATATTGAATTAAAATTATTGCGCTTAAAATAACATTTTAACTCAGTATCAGTTGGTGTGTGTCAACTTCTGATTAAGTTTATCTGTTTTTTTTTTTTTTTTGTGATAGAGACTACCTTGTACAATATTCTGACGTATGTAAACGAATATATTAAACGAAATGATTATTAGAACCCGCATGACAGCTTTGTAACCTCTGATCACCCTTTTTTTACAATTCCACAATGACCACGGTAAAGCATATTGTGAACTAAACGGGTCAGCAGCGTGGACTTCACCCCTATACTCGAGCAGAGTAGACCAGGTGATCACAATCTCCTGGTATAAAGTCTAAATACGTTAAGTCCCGGTGGATGGATCCAACTTCAGAGGGGAATATCCGGTTTAGGGTGGCTCCTTGAACCCGTCCTGGTAACAATGTAGAATTTTTCCTGACCGGACCCCCCTCCTCACTTGACTGGAACTGACCAGGACAGGGTTGTACCCATGGTATTGGACTGTGTACCTAACAGTACCACACCAACCTTCACACAGCGACTTAACTCAGACAAGGTACCCTACTTACCTTATATACTTTACAAACGTACCATATCAATCAATAATCTACTTATTATTATTAATTATAAATGTAATCAACCTATTAATTAAATATATACATATAATATGTTTTTATAATTAATACAAAATATTGATGAAAGGTATTAATATCTGAACAACGGTCAACTTTAACTTTTTAAATTTAATTTATTATAAGTTAAATTGAAATTAGTAGATAACATTTTTACAATTTTATTGTTGTTTTCACAGCCTTCCATTTCATTTTGGTTTTACAGTTAGGATACTAATTAATTTTATTTGTGTAATTTTAAAAGTATTTAATGATAATAGAAATTGTGGATAGTGAGGATAAGTTAAAAGTAATAATCAAGGTTTTGGATTTACCAACGTTTCGGAAAATCTATTTTCTTCTTCAAATTATAATACAAGAATTAATTGAAAGGTACTATTTCGAAATAATATTCCCCAAAACGTCGGTGAATCCAAAACTTTTAGTTCTACTTTTGACTGATGTTCGCGCTATTCTTAATTTCTATTTTTCCCAGTCCATATTCACATGACTATTTTAGGGTAATTTTATCTGTAATAATTTAATTATTATGAGAAATGAATTATATACATGTATATATAATCATTTTAAAAAAGTTTAATCTGTGCTACCTGAAGTGCTATATTATTTGTGCACGATTTGTATACTTATTGTTAGGGGGTAAATGAGCCATATATTAAAAATAAAACTAAATTTCTCGTGATTTACAGCTAAATATGTTTATAAATTTAAGTGAAACCTGTTCGATTAATTAGGCTCTCTGCTTCTACACAGTTCACGGCCGATAATCTAAGATATTTTTTCTAGTGTCTTGTGATTTTTTGGGTAGAGACATTAAAATGCGTAATTTCATTAAAATATTAAGAATTTATCATAGTATTATCTTGAAGATTGAAACTAAAAGTTTAAGAACACCTTATTGATTATGATGAGTTGAGATAATGATGGAACATTAATCGGTGTAAATAAATTAACAATGATTACTTCATAATCTGAGACGTTTCAACCCTAAAGGGTCATCTTCAGTCAGTATATATTAACTAAAACAAACAAAAGATTTTTTCCAATTTTACAAAATTAGAAAAAATCTTGATTTTTTTGTTTGTTTTAGTTAATATACTGACTGAAGATGACCCTTTAGGGTTGAAACGTCTCAGACTATGAAGTAATCATTGTTAATTTATTTACACCGATTAATGTTCCATCATTATCTCAACTCATCATAGTATTATCTTAATTTCGGTCTCCGAGTTGGCTGATAAATGTATATACCAAATATTAAAGGAATAATTACTCTATCTGCACCTAAGACTGAAATGATAAGAGGTAAATTATGGTTATAATTTCGTTGTAATATTTTTCAATATAGATTTTTTGTGGTATATAATGGATTAAACTGGTAGGTAATTGTGGTAGTATTGTAACTTCGTTATTAGTAAATAAAGTGATAATCAATGTAAAAATGTGATATATTTTGAAGAAACTGCTCAGTTTTCCGTGTTTCGGGAGTAATAATATATCTTCTTTAACTGCTTAAGTGTGACTTAAATTATTTATCTGTAAGGTACAGTTTTTTGTATGTTTTGTATTGCGACAAAAATCAGGTCAATGAGAGTCCTTATAACCTTTATGAACACTTTGCCACGGCCTCTTAAGAGGTCATTAATTTTATTTGAGTTTACGTATCAATTAAGAGATAGGAAGGGTTCGGTGTTTAGTGTCGGGTCGTAGATGTGATATTTACCTAGACTGTTAGCCATGTATATGAGAGACAGAACGGGTTATACATGATAGCCTTGCGCTATTCCCTAGCAGGCCCTAGAGTGTTCCTTGTTGACGCTAACTTGCCTCAATAACAATAACAAAGTGCCAGTACAAACATTGTCGCAGCTACTGACTCTCTGCCAGGCTATATACCACAAACCATAATGCAGGCTCTTCTCCGTCATCAAATGTATTCCTAGTGTCTATGCGACTCTATCGTCCCATTTCCATCGGATACGTACCAATATTACTGAAAACACTTGAGCTCTTCCCCCACTAAACCCCCTTCAACGTTCACTCCTCGATCTCTCCCTGAACCACTTATGTTGTCTATAAACGTAATAATATTTGTTTTATGTAATTTCTGGGACTTCGTCGTATGTCTCTCCTAGAAACCGTTTAATGTTTGGAAACTGCTAGTTACATTTTGAGTGCATATCAAGGTAATGTCCGAAACATTTAAAATTAACGATAATAGACTCATAAAGCTAGACATAGTTTAATTAATTTGTGATGAGATTCATGAGGAAATTTTTTTTGTGAATTAGTGGATAGATAGGTATCAAAATATTTTATATTTACGATAGTAAAGTTCCTTTTTTCGAGAAATCATTTCATTCCAATTAGTGTGGCACATTATGTTACAACCCATTATTGACTTATTGAGCTAAGCAAAGCGAAGCTCTTATACTACACTTTGCATTTGTTTGGACGCATACTCCTCCTGAACGGCTAAACCAATCCGCTCAAAATTTAGCACGGTCATAGTAACCAACCATAGGAAGGTATAAATCTGAAACGGTCCAAATTGGTACACAGGGGTGCGGGGTACAAAAGTTAAAATAGTATGTGCCCTTCAAGACGCATGTCGTTGGAAAGCTTTTTCATGGTACAGTTATTGTTGTTATGTTATCTTTTGTCATATTTGCATTTATGAGGGGTCATTCTCAAAACCCAGATAAATTAATATGATTAAAATGCCCGCTCAGCTTAATATTGCAAGCATTTCACACCGAGTTTATTTAATTCCTCCTCCCTAAAATTATTAATTTAGCAATATTTAATGATACCAGACTGATATTATAAAGTACGTTTTCCAAAACGCAAATCCCATTACAATAGTGATAATTTCTAGTCCCCGTATCCACAGTTAAATACCGTTAAAAATAATAAGAAATCCAAAAATAATATTAATAATAATAATTTTAACAAACTTTAAATCAAATAAGTTTAAAATTTAAATAAAACCAAATATATTTTATAACAAAAAAACAACTTTTCTAACTAGCTTCCAAGGTTTTTTATTTACCTCTTTCAAAAAAAAGGGACTCGGGTTTCCATTTTTCAGTTTTAATTAAATTTGGCCCGGATCAAAATTATATTGGAGATGAAGAAGGACTCTGTGAAGTTTTTAATTTAAACCCTCTGGATTAATTACCAAACCAACTTTACTCAGCCCCGGGGCCCTCGAAATCCTTAATTATGAAAAATATGACTCTGGGAGACATGGGGTGGGTGTCTTTCTTTTCGTTCCTATGACATCTCCCTGATACCATACTAAATATTATAAAAGGTCCTTTTTAGGGCCACAACGGAAATAATATAAATATGAAATTGCCATACGTGTATAATTGTTATAAAAAGTTTTCTGTTATTTCATTCTTTTGTATATGTAGGTATTCATTCATACATTCACACAAATACAAAAATACATATATAATATATATAGGTATATATATA
>KZ651534.1:128337-140182 GCA_001010745.2 Gerris buenoi
GGTAGTTTTCTTACTACCGAAAGATTAAATTTTAAATAATTCAAATTACAATTATCAATAACTACGGGAGACATACAGAGAAAAATAGACCCGGTGCGGGGGTCTATTTTTCTCTGTATGTCTCCCATAGTTATTGATAATTGTAATTTGAATTATTTAAAATTTTGCATTTGATTATACAAGCGTGGGAAACAGAATTGTTGATTTTTAACGATAATAGTTGTCTAATTTTGAAATAAGTTTTAGAACGGACTAAATTGAAACATTATAAATGTTTATTGAGTAGTATTTATTAATAAAATTAATATAATTTTTGTTATTAAAGATTGTAATATGGATTTTATAAAAAAATTACTGGAGGGGGGGGGGATTGTTTTATGGTCTATAGCATAAAATATATTATCAAATGTTACTTCTTTTTTTTATAAAATATTTAACAGCATTATAGAACTTAATTAATTTTTAGTCTTTACTCTTAAAATAATTAATTCATATCTTCTACAATGCTGTGTTTTTATTTTTAGTTTCAATATATTTAATAAAATTGTTTTAATGTTTCAAATCTTCCCAGTTATACACTATAATTTTTTTGAATTATTAAATGTTATTTGAATTATTACAACACATCTTTACGTTTTACATCAAGAACACTTCATTTAACAGTAACGTTAATTAACATTTACAAAATAAATTGTTTCTATTTTTAACTATAGTTACTTGATTTCACTTATTGTCTCTCTATAACAAAAATAATACCAGACGTTGTTATGAAATAAAAATATACAAATATTATGCTTCGTGAATAATACGTAACTCGCTAAAAGCGGCCATGCTAAGTAGTCTCTTAATAAATTAGTAGTGACTTTTCTTTAATATATATTGGTAATGACTTTTGACTACTTTTCCACTATATACTGGTAAAAGTGATGTTAATTGAAGGAATATATTCGGGACTACAAATCGTTATTGACAGAGGAAATTATTCTTCAGTGTAGCTCAGTTGGTTAGAGTCCTATACTGGAAATATAGAGGCCCGTGGTTCGAGTCCCGGTGCTGATTCTATTTTTCTCTGTCTGACTCCTGTTTTTAAAAATAATTATAATTTGATTTAATTTGAAATATACCAGGTTTTTTAAAATGTGGCAACGATTCTCATGTTGAAGTCCGTCATTATATTGATTCACCTTTAGCTAATTCTTATGTAACACCATTTCTTCTGTAATTTTTTTGTTTTTATACGATTGACGACAACTTCTAACGATATTCTTTTGAATAAATAATAAGTAAATATAGTATTTGTTAAAAATTAAATATGTGCTATTGATAAACTGATCATCACCTGAATGAACTTTTTATTGATGAAACAAGTGTTACATCATCTTACATCAATTTAAGCTATTCCGACTTAATTACAGTAATTAACCGAACTCAACCTTAAATAACGAATTTTCTAAAACTACGTACACATAAGTCAACTGTAATACCAAACTGTTGCTGGTATTGTTTTGAATAGATAGGTACTTAAAAATCTAATTAACATATTAATAAATGTAAAAACAGGTTTATTTGTACAGGTAGAGGGTTAAGTGTAGTATTATCTTCAGGTATGGGAAGGGTTCAGATATCTACTGATGTCTATTGTTTTGAAGGGTTGTTATAACCTGTTTAGAGACAAAAGAACTTAAAAATAAAACAGTAGATAATAAACAAAAAAAAAACTAGGTAGATTGTTTACCCCTTATTATAATTATTAGAACCATAGTATAATTGTACCCTCTTATATCTGAAAGAATCAGTATAACAAGTTACAACTTGTTGAATTAATTATATTGTACATTTTATAAACTTATTTAACTGTAATTCAAAATCTAAAATCATTTCTATGAGTTAAACTTTTTAAAATAGTCTGCCAATTATTGTGGTAAATATCTTCCTCGCGTCCTATTTTTGTAAAATTTAATATCAATTTAGCCAAATTTAGAGAGCGCAGACGGGTAATTTGGGTCTATCTGCGAGCTACTTTCGACGCACCATCCAAATTTCATAAAAATAAGATTGGTACTTTTGAAGATATCGTTGTGAATAAATATATGTTTGTGCGCAAGTGGAAGTGAAACAAATGACCACAGAAGTTTGAAACTTTTATGGAACCAGCAATGGGCAAATTGTGGCCTACCATCTAAATTTCATTAAAATCAGACGAGTATAGATCATCGACTTTGTTTTTCTCCAGTGTGTGATACCGACTCATCATAGAATAGGTGTTGTTCAATAACCAAACAACGTCTTCACACAAAATAATTGTATTTGTAATACAATACAAATACAATTATTTTGTGTGAAGACGTTGTTTGGTTACTGAACTACACCTATTCTATGATGGACGAGTATAGGTTTTAAGATGTATTGAACCGCAAAAATTGAGCGAAAAACCGTCGAACAGGCACGGAACCAACAATTTTCTATCCCTTGATATTTGAAATGGATTTTCTGTTTTCGGATTTTTGAAATCGGAGACATAACATTTTTTCTTTCTACAGAACGTTCCTTCTTTCTACTGAAGGTACCTTAGCTTCAGTTACCTTCGGTAAGCTCAGAAAAAATTATTTTAACACTTTTTGCTGTCATAAGGATAATAAACTTTCCATATGAAGGAAAGAAAATATTATGATGGCGATTGTTGATTTAATTAAAAATTGGCAACGAGCGAACCCTATATTTAGCATTTTATTTTATCATGCGCTAGTTTGAGCACAAAATATGACCGTGTCTTTAGAGAAAAGACGTGAAAAGCTATATACTGCATTAATTAACAGGACAGGATAGCGAAATATAGGAGAGAGTGGCAAATAATGCAGAAAGTTGTAATTTTCTTGGGGAAAATATATGTAATATGTATTCACGTTTACTTTTATGTCTTAAAATAAAGAATGTTTATTGTTAATGCAACTTTCGGGTTTCACGGCTTAGATTTTTTTTTATTTATTTTTTTTTGTATGTAACTTCATAAATTTACTTTTAGTTCGAACTATTTTATATTTGCTTTGCAAAAAATAGATTATTATTATAATTAGCTGGTGCTTTCTGTTTGGGAGTTATATCTTGGAAATAATTGCATAAACACCAAACTAATTTTATACTGGTAAATTATTTCCCTTTGTTAATTTTTAATTTTGTCTATTGTTTAATTATAGTCCTACTAGTTTCGGGACTAGATTAGAAAAGGGCTAGAAGAGCTAGTTATGTTGTTTGCTAGTAATATTATTTGTAGGGGATGGCTAGGGTAGTAGCCATTTTGGCCTGAGTCCCTAGTGCCAGGGCGCCCCTCCCACACTCCATTTTTATTTTGAAAGCTAGTCGACCCTTCCTCTAAACTACCCCCTTAACAGACCTAGCCATAAATAAAACCTACCTATCTATATATTCAATTATTTCTGAAACGCACATGGTCTATAGCTAGAATTGGAAATGCTCTCAGTCAGAATGCGTTATGGACGCAGTTTATCAATTTATTAATAACGCTAGAAGCGTACTGCACTATTACTTTATGATTCTATCTGCAATCCATCTATTGTGTACAGATTGTAGAAATAATAATTTTAATAATTCTTTTAATGTTAACTTCAATATTGTTTGACCAGTCAGATAAATGTTGGAAAATAATAATGATTTTAAACCTTCTTTAAAATAACTATTACTATCTTTAAGGTTCAAACTAACCTTAAAGATAGTAATAGTTACGAAGTGCACATCCCTGTTACAATACTATGCCCAACAATAGGTTTACTTGGTGTATAGGCTTCCTCGGGTTCTTTCGAAATAGTATTGGTATTCCAGTATTACATATACAGTGGTATTACATATTTCTCTTTGCAATGTTACTCTAGTTCTATCGAAATCAGCACTGATGATGGCTTTATAAAAGCCGAAAGCTGATTTACTAAATAAACAAATTTTCCGTGGAGAGACTGTTTCATTGTATTTATTCAATGAAAGGCCTTCATCAACGCTCTTATTTCTTAAGCAGTTTAATGGTGTTTTAGTAGTGAAACTTTAGAATTAACTAATCAGTTTAATGGGGTCTTAATAGTGCGCATGTATGTATAAGTCTCGTCATTTTACTATCTCCATTCTTGTTTGTACCTTAAAGAAGTAAATATATTTTTACGTAACGTCGCTACATCCACAATATTAATACTGTTTGGTTAAATTTCCCTTTAAACTTTTAAGTTAAAAAAGTAATTTTATTAAGATTAGAATAGATTTAAGACCTACTGATTATTATGTCATATATCATATGCTATTGGGTAAATTCAATAGCAACGCAAATCTTCATTTCTTGAACTCAAATTAATTATATTTTTGAACATTAGCAATCTTAAATCAAAATTAAAAAACATAAATAAAATATGTATGGTGTCGCGGGACACCCGGTAGGAACAAAGTTCCTTAAATTTTTCATTAAATATAAATTATAAAATCACACTTCTAAATACGTATACATTGCTAACTACTTATATATTAAATGACGGAGTTAGAAAAGAGACAAAATTAAAAGTAACGAACTGTTTTTACCTAGCAAGAGTTAAGGCAAAATTAAAAGAAAATCATTATTTATATCATTAAAGCAAGCATCTTACTAAAAATATATATTGAATATAATAAAAAAAGTTGATCATGATGAGTTTATAGTTAAAGAGTATGTTTGTTAAAGGATGTTGGATTGAAATAGGACTGTTTTCTACCTACCCGGCCTTTTAATTTAAAATATTATAAAATATATCTCTTCCCTATTCTACAGCTTCTGCTGTAATCCGGTTGAAATTTTACATGCCTGTTTCAATTGTACTTTAGACAATGTGTAAAAAGTTTTATTAAAATTGTTATACGTTAGAACGGAAGATATCGGTAAAAACTTTGTTTTCTTTATTTTAAACGTTTGAGTCCACTTTAATCAATTTAGCGATCTTTATCACTTCATAACAGTGTCGGTGTTCGTTTTACTAAATATATATATATATATTTAAAAAAGTTGTTTGTCTCATTAAATAGATAAAGTTAGCATTTTTTCTTGGATTAAATACGCAGTATTATAATAATATACCTATCATATTGAAATAAGCGTTAGCACTGATCAATTTTACTTTTAACAAGATCGTGATTATATTTTCGATATTTACAAAACCAAGTGATATTTACGTATAACAAAAATAAACTAACAAGTCAAGTAACAGGCTTGCATAATAACATTTTTTCCCCGCATTGGTAAAATGAACATGTGTACAAAATTTCAACTAACTCGGTGATCTTTTACTCAAGTTATCGTCATCGGTAGATTTCATGACGATGATTTTAGTCTTTTTTTTTTGGATTTACTCCCGGGCTCCAGAACGTGTCATAAGGAACTTCACTCCAAAAACATTCAGCCGCTATCTGGTCGAAATCCCAACACCCCACTGGTTCTGATACCGTCTTTGTATATTTATAAAATATGAATATATTAATTAAATTAACAAATTAAACTTAATACATATTATATATAAGTTGACGAAGTAGAAAGTACATCGAATCGTTGCTAAGCTGACTCCCCACTCGCCGAAATATTAATTTCTATTCGAAATTTCTCTAGATTAGAAATAGAAACTAGTTTTTTAGCGCATTAGAAGCGTGCTGGGCCCATAACCTATTATGTTATATGCTATTGGTTAAATTCAATAGTAACGCAAGTCTTCATTGTCTTGAACTCATCTGACTTATATTTTTGAACATTGTCAATCTCAAATCAAAATACAAAAATTCAGCCGCTATGCGGCCGGAATCCTAACACTGATTAACTTAAATTTTTCATATGATTACAATTATTCTCATAAAATATGAATGTTAAGAAGTATAAATCATATAATTAGTTAGTTCTAACTATCTAATTTGGGTTAAATTCTCTTTAAGATTATTTCATAAAAAAAAAAAAAATTAATAAATTAAAAAAAAATAATAGTAATTATAAAAAGGCTTCTAGCATTTGTTAGAAGCTTCCTTGTTCATTAGTATTATTTCTTCTAACATTGTCCATTGTCTCACATTCGATACTTTACCCATATAACATGAATATCAAAAGAGCTTAATTTCATCTAAATAAATTAGGGATTCTTTTCTTAAATTAATTAAATAGTCTTAAACTATTGTTGCGTTGATGATGTGCAATTTATTTATTTGTCAAAAAAGGCTTCACAATTAACAATAAAAAATTAAATTATATTATTATTGAATCGATGAATAAATTACGTATAATGATTTATCTAGGTATTAGAAACAATGTGTTTATAAGTGTCCAATAATACGGCACGATGACGTGACAAACAGACGCTGATTATCCCTAAAGTACATGACACGTTATCCTCTACCAGCGCACTCCAGCGGACTATTCCGGTATTAACTTGGACTGAACCCTGTTTAGATAGATTGATAGATATAATAAATTAATATTATAACCGATATATAATATTGTGTGTGTATATTATATTTGTGTGTATATATTGGTTAGGATAGGTACCTTACCTTACCCCTTCCATCTCCTTGAAACCTACCCCTCGACCTTACCAATTAGGTATATAGGTATATTGAAATCATACTTGTCAATGATATGTACATTAAATTGTACCCCAAGTTAATACATGGCACAAGCTCAAGTCGCTATTGAATTGCTGTAATGAATAATAATAATAATAGTATTATATAGTATTAATTTAAATAAATCAAGTCATTGTCTTTAGTATGAATATGGTAAGTAATGATATAATTATTTTAAAAATATAATACTAATATTAAGAGTATAGTACTAACCAATAAAATTTACTTGTTTTAAAAATATCCAAAATGACTTGACTATAGCCAGCATAATTAGCAGCAATAATTATCTTAAAATAGTCCTAGTAGTCCTGCACATAGCTTCCTTACGTTCAATCGCATACTTTAATGATGTTAAGCTTTTATTGTCTAATTAATTTTAACCCTCCTTCCATTTAATTTAAATCTGTCAGAATTGTTTTGACTTGTTACACCAATAAAAGTACCACTTCAGCAAAATTTAATGAGTGCAGAGGGTTGAAAGTATTAATATCAGTGGGCGACATTCGACAAAATATCCAGCTTTTTTCAAAAACAAATCTGTAATTTTAATGATATGGGTTAATGTGGAAAAAAAAAAAAAAAAAAAACTTGTGTGCCATTTAAGATGATTGAAATCTTGTTATAACACACCTAATTCTAATTATGACCTACTACCCAAATTTTATTGCAATTTTATTAAACGTTCTATGTGCAATTATAAACCTGTTTTATTTCAATGAGTATGTTAATTATGTTGAGTAATTTTATTTAAAGTGACAATAGTCAACAGTTTGTTTCCTCCTACAAATAATATATAAACATCGCATTTAAAAAAATTATTAACGGTCTTATTTTTTATGAATTATGAAATTGTAAATTTTCTTCTTTTATAGTATTATAGAGTGACGTTCTTCTGATGTATGTAATCTTAAGTAGTAACCTTCCTTCTTCTTTAATAGTATTAAATAGTGACGTTCTTCTTAAATGATGATATTAAAAATAGTTTTTCATGTTTAATAGTATTAAAAAAGAATGACGTTCTTTTCTTTTGTTAAATAATAATAATTAATAGTTACATTCTTCATTTTTATTTAAGCATGAATAATATTAAAATATAAATTGTCGCAAAAAAAAAAAAATATATTCTGTGGTTGTTAGGTCAAGACATAGGTCAGCTTGGGGTCGGAGGTGTTAGGGTTAGTTTTTTTGCATCGCGCTAGGGGCGCCACCCTCTCGTTCGCCCACGCGTTGCCACCTGTTCTTCTTCTATTTTTTGTACCTAATTTTTATCTGTATTTAAAGATTTTTTTTTATATGACGTTGTAGAACTAGTTGTTGTAAAGAAGGGGTATAACAAATAGATTAACCTTTTTAACCTTCAATTACTACAATGATCCTAAATATTTTTTATGAACTTTTGTCATACTTTGAAAAGAGGTAAGGCTTTATTGAAAAAGGTTTTTTTAAGAGATTTTTTTTACCTATCTATACTCTGTTGATTCATGCTAATGTCTACGGATGTTACCTTTTAGTAGCTACTGTTTACATTAGAAAGGGCGCACAAAAAAAACCAACAAAAAATGCATTATACTAACACCATATTATAGCGTGTTCTTCTATACATTGTGTGACTTAACTTTTTTTTATCTTGATATAAGTGTAACACAAAATATGGTGTATCAAAAGTATCTGACACACTTTCTCTTTATAATTTTTATCTTAAAACAAACAAAGTTAAAATAAAGTGATCTTGAAATGTTGTTGATCGGAATGTCAAATAAACGGCAAACATGAAAAAGAGAAAAAATAGACTGCCAATTAGTGTGGCACATAGCTTCCTCGCATCCTATCATGTACTTTATTGTTATATTAACATTAACATTATTGTTATATTACTTTATAGTTAAACTGCTTATTGTCTAAAAACTATTAATACCGTTTTTAGCGATTTTTAACACTTCACAGCGGTCTCGCTGTTGGTTTTACTAAAAAATTGTATTTGAAAAAAATGTTTGTCTCATTGAATAGATGAAGTTTTATTATTTCCCCGGCCTAAAGTTTTAATTTTAAATTTGAAGTTCACGTTTACGTGAGCGTTACGCGTGAACGCTTGGATGGATAACGTTGTCCAACGAACTCGTCCTGGACATTGGTAAAATGAACATGTCTACCAAATTTCATCAAAATCGGTCAAGAATTACACAAGTTACCGTCGGACGTTTCAAATTTCGCGGACACACAGAACGACAGACAGACAGACAGACACGAGACCAAAAATGGTCCCTGATGTCTGAAACGGAAATCTGTCTTGGCATTTTTAAAATTGGAGACAAAAGTTTTTCCTTCTCAAAAGTGAACACAATGCTTCCGTTAGCTTCGGGAAGCTCGGAAGCAAAAATAAAAAAACTTGTGTGCCATTTAAGATGATTGAAATCTTGTTATATCACACCTAAGGACTAATTATGACCTACTACCCAAATTTTATTAAAATCGGATGAGTAGTGTTTAATGGTTCGAAATATGTTAGACAAACCGACAAACTAAAGACATGGGAACAAAAATGTTACCTGGTGTCTAAAATGGATTTCCGTCTTTGAACTTTTGAATTTATAGACATAAAAGAAAGCTTCATTCTTTGGAACTATATCAATGCATCCACGAGCTTGACTCTGCGGTAAGATAGAATATTATCTTTATTGCAATGGAATTTGAGATGTCGTATTCTATAAAGTTTCTGGCACCTCTTATTTATTAACAATAGTAAATAAATAATAATATTTAGTTGTATAATAATAGTAAACATATAAGAAATCAAATAAGCTTATTACTAAGCCAGTTTTCATAAATGAATGACTAAATACCAAGTTATTTGGTTTTTCCTAGAGACATGAGACATGTTCCAGACTTAAATTAGATAGGTTGGAGGAAAATTTGAGTAGGTTGCAAGATATCCCGATCGATGCAACCCTGTTAGTTATATTTTATTGTATGTGTCTTGCTCTATTGTTTCAAAACAAGTCGAACAACCCTTCATAACAATAGCTCTCATCCCTCTTCCTACCTGCAATTTTATTAAACGTTCTAAGTGCAATTATAAACCTGATTTATTTCAATGAGTATGAGTATGTTAATTATGTTGAGTAATTTTATTTAAAGTGACAACAGTCAACAGTTTGTTTCATCCTACAAATAATATATAAACATCGCATTTAAAAAAATTATTAACCGTCTTATTTTTTATGAATTATGAAATAGTAAATTTTCTTCTTTTATAGTATTAAAGAGTGACGTTCTTCTGATGTATGTAATGTTAAGAAAGTAATAGTAATAAAGTAGTAGTAATAAAGTAGTAGTAATGTTAAAGTAATATAATTACCATTCTTCTGCTAAGAATTAGGAGCTTATCAATCTTATGTTGTGAGAGTTTACCATTGCTCTATTAAGGCAGTTTATCATCCTATATGTTGAGAGTTAACATTCTAGAGTGAAGATAGTATGTGTATTTCATTCTTTTGCCATAAATACTAATTAGGCCTTATTAGTCTTTGGAGTTGTTGTAATTCACATTTAATATTGAAACAGTTTTGGGCAGTTCACAATTAAACTTCAAGCTACAAACAACGGGCCAAACATGAAACAATTCAGGTGGGATGGCTCTTAAATGTGATGTGGGTTGCGTTTGTTATCACACTTTGGTTGTCATCACTCCTAAGTTTCCTTTATTAAGTAATTTTAATTGTGTCTGACCTCGTGTCTCCTTAATTCTTCTTGTTTTAGTATTTATTTATTTATTTATTTATTTTTATGTTCTTTTAAAATATGGCAATGTATGAATTAAAATGTAATTTTGTAAACAACTCTGTTGTAAAATTAAAATCTTGTCTTTATATTTTATAATCGGTATCATTTATTTAATTTTTGTGTTTTAAATTTTTATCTTAAACAACTATTGGGCGGTGAAAATAAAATAAACAAATTACAATTTTATAATTACATTTATGAATAGACAAATAAAGTAAAAAGGATACAATTTTTTACACCTACATAAAAAAATAAAATTAATTATGTAATTTCTTTTCTTTAATTGAGGATTAAATATATCTTGGTTAATAGATTTCTCAGTGGAGTTGTTGCAGAAAAGTTTTAATTGTTTGCTGTGATGTTGAACTATAATGTCTGTTGGAATTAATTTATCTCGAGGCTGTGTGTGATCCTGGACGAGGTGGAATCTACTTGAGTGCAATATATCCGTGTGTTAGAATAGAAGCAGTTCACTATTTCTCCTCCTCGGACTTGGCTCTGGGGCCTCTTGATTTAGGGTGTTGTAACGTCATCACAGTAGGTCGAAATACGGTTTCAAGCATATATAAGCACGCGTTTAATATCTCCCCACCACTTAACCACTTACTCCACTATCGTACGGCAAGGGATACCTGCAATAAGCGTCCGACAAACCGCATAATAATGTTCCGGTCACTTCCACAGACCTCTAGAATGTTCCTTCTCCTCCCACTTGTGTTGAAATCCGAGGCCTTGTCATGTTCTGTTCATCTTCTGGACATTACGTCGGGGACGGGGGATTTCTATTCGACCTTACTCTCGGCAAATGATTGAAACCGCTGTATGTGCGAAGTGAACCGCGGAATGCAGACTTATGAATATACTGGAGACTATCGGACAATGCTGGAAGGTTAATACCTAACATTGTCCTCGGTAGATTCGTCCTAAACTTTGAGGGAGTTGTCCGACGCCTGAGAGTAGAAGGGTTTTAGACGGAGAATCGCCCACCTGTGGATGCTTTAAACCGAACATACCTTGAGGTCCCGACACACAACTCTGTCTAGGAGCATGTTGAACCTTTCAACCGGATCACTGCGTGGAGCATTCCTTCTTCTAAAACAATTACATTCTGTCTCTTTTCATCTTCGCTGACAATTACCTCGCAATTAACTCCTCTTGATCTCCTTTTGTTGCATCTTTACTTCACAATCAGGTCACATGTCATTCAAATTTATTAATTTTTATATGCTTTTATTTAAATTCTCTTCTTTATTAGGTACATAATTTTTTTATCAATTTTGAACCATATTTTTGACTACACCAAATAGAAAGCTAATAGTGTCAAAGGTCACAGGTACATTTCTGGATGATAACGCTTCTAGTTGATATTTTCTAACCTAGTTTAAAAAGATACGCATATTAATATGAAGGTATATAATATATATATCTACCAAATTTC
>KZ651534.1:140511-160790 GCA_001010745.2 Gerris buenoi
AAAAAAAAAAAAAAAAAAAAAAAAAAAAAAAAAAAAAAAAAAAAAAAAAAAAAAAAAAATCAATAGAAGAAAATCATTGCGCTGAGCATTGAGCATGTATACCTACTGATATTTCAAATTTCAAATATTCAATTCAATGTAAAATTTTACTATATGTAGTTCTTTTAGTTAAAATTAAGATTGTTAAAATTTTTTTTGGTTGAAAATTTATATAAAAAATAAAATTTCAATATTGAATAACTAATTTTTACATGTTTTTGTTATTTTAGTCCAGAAGATGCTCGGGTATGGGTGAAATATAGTCTTAAATATGAATTAAAAGAAAATATTTCTTTATTTTTTCATCCGTAAAGACTTATAAAACAAGAAAAGCAAATAAAACCAACTGGGGAAAAAAGTCAACTGAAGAAAAAAATTGGTGATTTAGACCTGTTTCGATTCATAGTAGGGTCAGAAAAAATTGCTTAGATGGTTAAAATTATTATGGAATCATAAATTAATATTATATGAAGTATGTACTTTTAAATATAGGTGTTAAAAATAAAAATAAAAAAAATGTACGCTATATTTTAATATTTTATATAACTTTATTTATGCTTTTTTAATTTTTTTTTTTTTTTTAAAATATCATGGAGTTACAATACAGTTTTTTCTCTATACAATTTTTAAAAAATCTATAGATACATATATATATGTAAATATATTTTGAAAAAATGTTATCGCATGATGGTTAACTAACGGATGCAATAGAAGGAGGATTTGGGGAGGCAGTTATTGGATGCAGCTTGGGTCATGAAGGGGTGAAAGAGGAGGGGGAGGGGCCGCCATGTTTTTTAGCGCGTCCCCCCCCCCCTACTAAGTGCAGTTGCAGTTTGTATGCAATAGAAGGGGGTTGGTACGGTTACACACACTTTAACACCGGATCGACTGTACGTACACGCATAAACTCAAACATCGGTACAGCTTTGACACGCATATTCGGTTAAGTGTGAGTGAGAGTAGAGAGAAAAGGGGGATTCTGACTCAGTTCTATATATATAACACACACACTAACCCAAAAACTTCCCCTATAAAACACACTCACACTTATACATACATTCACACACTAGAATAAGTTTTACTTGTCTACAATATTCACACTGGGATACGATCACACATCGATTATCTATGCACTGGACCTCCCTCGTGCATTGGATGCACCGACGTGCACGCACTGCACGCACTTAAACTTCTCTCCCCCCACCCCCCTCCCTCGGACCTTCATAGATAAACAAAACTCTAACCCTCTACCACTCTCACGCCATACCGCTTTAATTACTTAAAAATACCAATCGAAAAAATTGGAAAGGTTATCATAGTGGTAGTGAGTTGCATCGAAACCTGTGTGCATCCCCCCATCCATATCCACCTTCAAAAATAAACACATTGATGCATTTCTCTTCAACCCTATTTTACCCTTTCATTTTTATACGCTGAAATCGTCAACTGAATGCAACTTATTTTTTTTTTTTTTGGAAATTAAAACAAAATATCGTACTGTTAATATATTCCCCATCAATAATACGCTGTCATGGGAAATGGACTAAAAATATATAATTATATTTACATTAGAAAGAGGGCTGTTTAAAATATTATATTATTACATTTCACTGTAAAATTAAAAAAAAAATAAATTAATTAAATTGGAGCCAGATAATAAATTATTATCCTGCAATAATTATAAATAATGGTCTCTATAAAATATACTTAAGTTATCTGCATAATTTTTAATAATCTTTAAACATTTTCATAACAGAATACAACTTTTTAATAAAACTATTACTATGAGAGATTTAACAATATAAATCAACAAATAAATACACTATATACATAACAAAAATGGGTTGTTCGGGCATTAAATATATAGGGTAAAGTAGGGACAGATGCCGCACATTTTTTCTTAAGTTCACGAATCACTATCCATAAAGTTTAGAAGACGAATGAAATGAGTATTTATAAAATTATTATTTTAACTTCACTATGAAGTGCTTTATTTTCTAAAAAAGTTAACGGAAGGTATTTTTTTACTCAAAATATTATATTCTAACTTTTTAAGGGTCTGCTGAAGGTATGGGTAAGACGCTGCATGCGGGTGAGACAGATGCCGCACCTTATTTTAATCATTAGTATCGGCATACCAACTAAAAACTAACCAAAACCTAAACATTTAGTTACGGATAATTAAGCTACTTTTATTTCTAAACAAAGCAAAACTAACCTTAAAAATAGCTTAAATAATTTTTTTTTGTTTTAAGATTTGACCAACACGGGTTTAAAACATATTTCAAAGGTAAGGGTAAGGGGGAACACATTAAGAATTATTTTAATCAGTCTTTTCCTGCTAACTTAGACTGGGAATTAAATTTTGGGCATCAGAAGATTTAAATAATTACTAAATACATGCATTAAATATCAAAATAATTTTGTAAGGGACAGATGCCACATATTTATAATATAAATATGTGCCGCATATTATGCGGCATCTGTCCCGCTGAAGCAGTGCGTCATCTGTCCCGATTTGAAGGGCAAGATGCCGCACCACAATTTTTTTTTTTTTTTTTTTTTTTTTTTTTTTTTTTTTTTTTTTTTTTTNAAAGATAACATATTATTCCACAAATTACATTAATTAACTTTAAAAATAGTTTAGTAGTAGTGGAACTCAGTCGGAAAAATAGGAGAGAATATTTTTAAGTACTCTCTGAGATACTGCTGATCAAACTAAGTCAAAAATATGAGTGACGCAGTACCGTCTTCAACTTGGAAATAAATTAGAAGGTTAATTACGCGTAAAGGTAAAATCTGACCTAGCTACGCGTGTGCCCAGCTACCCCTTCCAATATTTCCAATAACCGCGGCATCTGTCCCTACTTTACCCTATATATATTAATAATTATATTAATTTAAAAACATTATTTATTTGTTGTTAGCCAACTTTAAAGATCCCACCTGATCTGCCTAAATACATGCAGAAAATAAATTTAAGTGAATGAACCTACCTGTATGCGAATATATGAATACGTCTGTCTGATAAAATAAAACATTCACAAATTAAATTCTTACTTTCTTAATTTTTGTTATTAGCGACAAATCTATTTAAGAATGATGTCATTTATCAATAAATCATCAATACGTTTAGTAAATTTGATCAGTATTGCACATTTGGCTAATGATATCTTATCTATTTAGTTAATCAATTTGTGAAAACTAAAGTTGATAAACTTTTTTTTTATTGATAGTGTAATTGCGCGTATTTTGTATGTAGGCAAGTATAACGTGGTACTTTCTTAAATTTTGACTCCAGACAAAAAAGTTGTACAGTATAGATAAAAATATATTTATTTCGGCCTATACTATTCGGCCCCACTTCACTTAGCGTGGCTTAGCAAAAAAAAAAAATATATACAGATCCCAGGATAGCTTTTAGGGAAATCACTCAAAAAGAAATTTTAGTGTTTCTCTTAAATTTTATATGATAACCGTGATTTTTTAAATTATTTCAAATTATTTTTTTTTCGGCTATCGTATTTAAATATGAACAGGGGTTTTTTTTTTCTTTTGGAGGCGATTCTACACCTGAGAGCAGCCAAATTGTAATCCATTATGGATTTTTCTTCGCCTTAAATTGATTTATTTAAAAATAGTCTAATCCTATTCATAGGAACATTTGATAGCATTGTGATATGCACCATATATATAAGAGATATATAATATTATCCTGTTCATAAAAACATTTGAGAGCTTTGTGATATGCGCCATTTATAAGATATATATAAAAATAGTCGAATCCTATTCATAAAATTGATTTAATTTGCATTGTGATATACGCCATATTATATAGGAGCAGTTTTTTCTCTATTTATTTCTTTTATTTCGTAGACCCTATTCAGCCCACTATTAAAAAAAAAAAAATATAGAAATATATTTATTTTTAAAAATTGCAAATAATTATAGTTGATACATCTAAAGAACCAAATGAATAATGTATTTAACAAAAGTTGACGCATTTCGTATTATCAAGATTTAATATTGCACTCTTATTTTAATATTTTTATTTTTAGTCCACTATAAAAATGCTTTCCTACTTCGATTCCCAACAGGAAACCATATTTTTAAGCAATAATAAATCTGCTCAGACGGTTAAAATTAATTTGGGAACATGTGTGGGCTACTTTCGACAAGCCATCTAAACTTCTTCAAAATCGGATAAGGGCTTTTAAAGTTTCTTAGGTCTTAATAAAACTTTGTGCCCATGTGGAAGAAAGTAAATTAAATCAACGAAAGAAAGTAAATCAACTGTTTGTGAAAGAAGTAAAGAGATAATGCAGAACCAACAATGAACTAATTATGACCTACTATTTCAATTTAAATTATATAGGACGAGTATAGTTTTAAAGATATGTTGGTTCACAAAAATTAAACGTCAGATGGACCGACAGACAGACACGGAACCTAAAATGTTCTCAGATATTTGAAACGGGTTTCTGTCCAGAAATCTGTTGAAATTTAATACATAAAAAAGTTCTTTAGAACGACCAAAATGCTTTATGTGTTCTGATATTAATTTCATTTGGACGCTAAATTTCTTGTAGTGCGAATAAGCATTGCCGTTGTAAATGTTTATAAAAACTAATTATTATTTTGTTTTTATTGTAAAGGGAAGATTAGGTAAGAATGTTATTGTGAGCGTGGTAATGTTCTGTCTAGGTTTGTATTGCAGTCTAATTGTTGAGGCTATAGATGTAGAAACACATAGTCGAAGGTAAACTGGAGTATGGTCTAACGGGATGGTTAGCTAGCTAGCCAATGGCTAGATGTGCGCTAGTGCCTTACTATATATATTGTAAACAACTAGCCACTCTAAAGTCCGAGTTGATTCTCTGGTAGTTCTAGTTATCCACCACTATTACTACGCTAGAGGGGACTTGAATCCCTCGCTTTTCGTATTTTCAATCGATATCCTAGACCAAACCGCCATTTCCAGCCTCTATATACGAAATAATCCAAACCCCACCCTTAGGAATTGCAGCCCTAGTCTCTGTTCGAAGGGTACGTAACCGGACAAAATAAACATGGCCTACCTAAATACAGGCCTCATGCTGCATTTTCTACTCTTCTACGCCCTCCCCCTCTTCTACTAACACTCAACCCCCTCCTCTCTCTATTTTAATCGAAAAGCCTTCGAGCCTTCACTATGAAAATATTGAAATAACCGTGCAAAAATTCATATTTTTATTTTTAATTTTTGTCCCACTACTCAAGTTTAAAATTAACTTTTAATTATTGAATAGTTTGGCCTATTAATAAATTAGAAAGCTTACTTGCGGATATAATTTATTTTTGGTCATTCCTTTTTTTTTAGTTTTATTTGAAAGTTGCAACTACATCATTTTACATGTTGCAAACGCTATAATGGGGATAATTATTGATGCGCATAAAATTAAGAACTGTCCTTATTATCAGTTTTAAAAGTTTACTTATATATTTAGTAGCTAAGTATTGCTCAATAAGTCATGTGTCCACTGCCTCTTAGACGTCAAGGAGAATGTCTAGGAATAAACTACAGGTTTGTGATGTTTAGACTTAAAGATAATAGGTGGACCAAGAAAATCAATGAATTCTATCCTCGTGATAAAACAAGGAAAAGAGGAAGACCAAAAGCTAGATGGAGAGATGAAATAGTTGATGAAGTTAGCATAAACTGGATAGGAGTAGCTCAAGATAGAGAACTATGGCAGTCAAAGAAGGAGGCCTTTGCTCAGAATTGGGCCCAATCATAAGGAAACAAAAAAACGAAAAACAAAGAAAAAGAAGGAGAAAAGAAAAATGATTGACTTGGCTTATTATTATTATGTTAGGATATGGAATAATTGTAGGATTTGTATCGGCGAAGGGTCATATGGTCATTAACAAGCTAGAAATATAATTTATTTAAATATCAAAATCGTACAAAACAATATAATTACTAGTTTGTTAATTAGCAATTAAATTATCGAGAATAACCCTTGTAGGGACCGAAAAAATAACTTTTAAAATTGTATTATGTTAATAATATTAATTAATTACATATTATGTAGATAAAACATTAAATTTTTACTAACCTTGCTAAATAAGTGTTTAATTTTGATAGTTTATTAGTTCCATTAAACTACAAAAACAGCTAACTCAAATTACGATAATTTTATTTATTGAATTTACTTTTTCTGACTTTATTAATAAGCAAGCTACTTGAGTAATAGTTATAGAAGAATTAGAATTAATTATAAGAATAATTATGAATCTTTGAAGATAAGGTTAAAAGAAAACACCACATTATATTCTTATTAGCGATCTTCTGCGTTCCTAAATGATACCCTTAGATGATATTTCAAAGAATTCCTAGATATATCTTAAAGTATAAGTATATACCTTTGAGATAATCCTTAAAAGTATTTGGAAGTTTAACTTCAGAAGAAACCCTTGAAATTATCTTAAAGTCTATCTTTGAGAGTATCCGTAAATGCATGTTAAAGTGTATCCTTAGAAGTAATCTTTGAAAGTATGTTAAAGTGTATTCTTAAATGCCATCTTAAAGTTTAAACTTAAAATATCCTTAGATACTCTACAAACTCAAAACCTGAAATTATAAGTTTATCTTAGAGAGTATTCTTAAATGCATTCTTAAAGTTTAAACTTAAAATATGCTTAGAAACCTTAAAATATGTCTTTTTAAGTAATGCTTAAAAGTAGTTAAAGTATCGTGGTTTGAAGTTTTGCTTGAATCTTCAACAATTTAAGATTAGATGGATTACAATAATAACATGATTTGGAGTTTGTGTTATAAGATATTTTTTGAATTTATAAAATATGAATTATTTTGTTTTGGCGCTGTTTCAATCAAAATAACATATTAATTATCAATTAGTCAATTATTGAAAGAAATTATTATATTTTTCTTATGATGGTTTCAGTTACATTAATATTAATATTTTATTTAGATATTCCATAGGGAATAAGGTGTCATCTGGTTGTAGAGTTGTTTTTCTCTTGTTAGAAGTAAGGGTTAAGGGTGCAAGAAATGGTCCTTTAAAGTATTTAGGGACATTAGTAACACCTGAGTTCAGAGCCGATGTAATGACCAGTTCTGACCCTTAACTGCTTCTTCCGCTTCCACAAACCCTTCAAGTATCCAATATAAAACCGCTAATTTTTCAAACCGATTTGTAACAACTGTTCTTTACATTCTAGGTAATAAAATAAAATTTACAAAGAAACAAAGGAATTTATTAGAATTACACATTCAGAATTTTAAAAAAATTGGTACATTAAAGAAAAAAAAATACTTTTTCATATACGTGTCCAGTACAGTGTACATATCTGGTAATACTTAATGTTTAAATGTGATCAACAGGTGACATTCAGTTTTTGATTGTTTATCTTAATGGATTTAATTTTTACTACGTTTTTATTAGCTTGCTTCCTTGTTTGTTTGTTTGTCCGGTACAAATCATGCAATCGAATTTTAACTAACATCCCGCGTAGCTAGACATTTGAAACTTTTAGAACACGATGACAATGCATTATTTTAATACTTTTAGTCATTTTTCAGCAGAATTTAATTCGTTTTCAGCAATTTGCTGTATGGAAAATTAGTTCGGAAAAAATCCACAAGTTATTTTATTTGTTTTGGCATGTCCCATATTTACAATCTTTGTTTTGACAGGTATCAAATTTAAGATTTATGACAGAAAATTTAAAACGTAGTATAAAAAAAGTTCTTTTTATCTTGCAATTTTATATTATTAAATTCGTATTTCAATAGACTATATTTTTTCCAATTTTTTTTTTTTTTTTTTTTTTTTTTAAATTGTCGCAGCCGCTTTCGAGAAATATATTTTGGGAGGCTATAATTATCTTGACTAAAATGCATCTTGGGAAATAAGCGAAAGAGTTTTCCGCAAAACCTCAATTGTTATTATGGCTCCATCCACGAAAGCTATTGTACTAAACCGGGTTATCATTCCTACTAAATTGATGTGACTAATGACACTAACGATATTACCCAAGATACTATTTGAGTGAAAACTTTGTTGTTACTAAATTTCGTCTCAAAGCCCGTGGATCTGTATTTCTACTTTGTTTGATAACGGTTAACAAGTTGATAGCAGTTAAAAGTAGTCAACGAATGCACTAAGTTCAGTTTCTATAGGAAAAAATAGAATTTTCCAGCTGTCTATTTTTTTTAGTTGATCCCTTAAATTTCGTTTTATTAGTTGGCCATTAGGGGTGAAGAAAGATACATACATATTTTTTTTAGTTCATTATTAAGCTATATTTCGCCCATACCTGGGCATCTTCAGGCTTGAACTGAAATATCTTGAAATTATCATCTGTAGTAAATTAACACAAACAATATTACAATTTGGAGTAATCATTAAGAACCAACTCTCCCATTCAAATCTTAACGAGTTATTCTAGAAGAGAATTTTCCCTAAAATTAACTTTGCTGCGATAGCCTATAGGACGTTATTATTGTTGTTAGTTATAAAATATTTGTATGTCGATATGTTTTTATAAAACATAAGCGCGCATAATTAACGAAAGTGTGCAAGATATACATTTTATATTTATTTTTCCTTTTAAAACGAGTATAATATAATATATCCTGAATGTTATCTTATGCGAAAAATTTAGAATTGGAGAGGAAAATTTTTACTACCTACTTTTTGGTATAATGAAGGTAATTCTTTGTCGAGAAGGAGGGAAAACCGCCTTAAAAAACGTTAAAACGAAAAGGGGGCTTTAACAGAGGGCTATAATATCGAGTTAAATATTTATTTATTTATTTTCTGAGGTAGATAAATGGATAAAATATAAAGGAGAAGGGTAAAAAGGTACCTCTATCCCCCCTTGGTAGAGTAGAAGGGCTCCCCCCCCCCTGGAAAATCGCAAAAACAGCAGTTCCCATTTAAAGCGATAACGGCCAGCTGCTGCTTGCTTTCCATTAAAAACCTGAAGAGGTACGGGGGGAGGGGTTAAAATAATCCCCCCAGAAAAAGAACCGAGAGAGAAATAATTTAGTACCCCCCTCACCCTTATTTTCTAAAGAAAATTAAGGGGGCAGAAAAACAGTAGGATAAAGAAGGGGTATAAAACGTTAGCCAGAGCCCGGTTACGGTAACAAATTATAAATGCATGGAAAACCTACCTTGGTGTACAGAGCAAGGGGGCAAGAAGTAACCCCCTTTACTTGCTCTACACAAGATATTTTCAGAGTTTTTCCAAGGGAGGGGGTTTAGCCTCATTTCTTTTTCTTTTAGTATTAGAGAGGGGTCTCATTTTCTTCTTTGTACAGTCATTATCAAGGCGAACCTGTTTTTCACGCTTTTCTTCTCCCCTCACCCCGCTTCTTTTTATTCTTGTGTGGTACTGTAGAGTGAACTTCTTCCCAGTGAAAACTCCTAAATTAAACGCAGAAACCCCCTCTCCCTGCCTTCATCTCTGAAATTTCTCCATGGTAGTGAAGAAGGGGGCGGCTATACAATTATATTTTATATCCTCTTTTTCTCCTTCTCTTTTGGTAGGAAAAACTTTTTCGACTCTCACAGGCGAAAAAAAAACCGGAGGAATACTCTCTCCGACTAATACTGAAACACCGAGGAAGTAAAAATTTCGGGTGAAAAAGTATAAAAGCGTTTTACTCGAGAGTGCTGTGGGAGGGAGGAGGGGGGAGCAATGTGAAGCTGGATTTTAACTCTTCTCTATTCTACGTTTTTCACGCTCGGTTCAACCCCAAAAGAAAATGCCTTTTCACATATTTTTTTTTATTTTTAATTTTTTTTTAACTTATGTCTTTTCTGTTGGAAATCCATCGCTGTTATATATATAAAACGCTATTTACCCCTTTCCACTTGCCTTTCCAAAAAACCATTTGGTTCGAGAAAAGTGCGGGGAATTTTCTGTAATTAACCCCTCCTTCCCTGTTTCCACCCTCTCTTCACTAAGTTTTTCATATACCGGACCTCCTTTGATATAACTTGGCTCCTCGAGTTTTATATTACATTAAAAATATTATAAAACATTCTGGGTTCCTCTCGCTAAGGCAACGAGGGGCAGGGTAGAGGGGGGTATAACCGAATAAAAACAAATAAAATATCTTCCTCTACGCCTCCCATCTACTTCATCAACATTTTTGTTTAATTAGAAACAACCTTTATAAAAAGACATTTTAATAATTTTATGTAGGTTCGTAATTTCGATAAAAAAATATGTTACTTCAAAATTATTTTTATTATTATTATATTACCTATTACTTAAACGCAATTTACTTAGGAAATAGTAAATTTCGCATCTAGTGCAGAAATTATTATTTTGCATGCTAGGGTGGAGTTTGCACCCGAGCGATAGCGAGGGTGGTAAAACCTTACGATCAAAGCCAAATGCAGTTTTCGCACGAGTTGCGTACCGTACTTTATCTACGATTGTTAGATTTTAAAAATAAATACAGAAAAAAAAAAATTAATAATCTTCCTGTATGTAAGTTCGTATTTCTCTTTTGATAAAGATGACAATAATTCGTTGATTTTTGAGCCGAATTATTTCGGGAGGAGTATTATTCTACTCATTTTCATAATAATCACTAAAATCACTCATTGTTTTTCACTAAAAACTCGATATAAACAGTTACTTTAATAAATAAGTAGGTGGTTCCTTTTAGATATGATTTCTTGATTAGTTGGGTCTTTTAAGGAAATATAAACGCCTTACTTTTGCAATATTTCGATCCCTCCTTGGATCGTTCTCAAGCTAAAATCATAGTTTATTTCATTATTACAATAATTTTATAAATTACAATTACTTGTCATTGTCATTTTACTGTTCATTTACTGCGGTATTAACTATAGTCACTTGTATCTTTACTGACCTGATTGACTAGCTGATTACATTGTCATGGATATTGTTGTATATTAAGGTTCTTACTGCTACATATAATTGAATCTTATTGATTCTCGTTAATTCGCCCTAAAATATTTATAAATGTAATATTGAAATAAGCTAGGATTTTAGCTTGAGAATGATCCAAGGAGGGATCGAAATATTAACAAGAAGTTACTTTAATTAAACAATCAGAAAATTAGTTTTGTTCAATATAAACTATGCTAATCTTGCGATAAGGTGAAGAATTCTTCTTTATTTCCGCCCGTTGACGAAAATAAATAAGAATTATGAACGCCCATGCGGAATGAATACAACTATCAAAATTAATTATTAGAGATTCATGTGATGAGCAAAAGAGCAATAGACCTGGTAGTAAAAGCTTAGTTTTGTGTAAGAGAAATGAGTAAGTGGGAGAAGCGAGTTTCGATTCCCACTGGTGGAATTCAATTATATCTTCTTTCCTTCTGTAAAACATAATTTAATTTCTCTATTTCGGTTTAAGATTGGCTTTCTTAGGGGTCTTTCACACCAAAGATGCACTCTGCGTCCTGGTCGCAAGTGGCATGTGCGTCTTGCATCCTTATGAAACGAGCGTTCACACCGAAGTGGCACGTGCTACTTGCTCCTTCTTATCTCTTTTGTTTGAACTCCTCAGTTTATTCAGTGCATTCGGGTTTAAATGATGAATTATCAATCATCCGACTCTTCAGACGATGTGTGAATTAAATACGAATTTTCGATGGTGGAGCGCGTAAGTAGACGTAGACCCGCCAAATAAGGACGCACGCTAATAAAACACCAGCCGGCTGGTTCTCGAGTCGCACGTGCCACTTGCATCTAGGAAGCACGTCGCACTTGCATCTTCGGTGTGAAAGCTCTCGTTCAGTTATTCGGTGTTCAAGATGCATGCATCTTGCCACCAGCACTCATGCATCCTGCGACTTGCGACTTCGGTGTGAAAGGCCCCTTAGAAAAATTAAATGTAAATTTAGAGCTTCTATTACGGTTTGGGGGAAAGTAACCACATAGGGGACTAACATTCTAACCACTTCTAACTCTCCTCCAAAAAGGTTGTTATAATAGTCAAAATAGCTCATGCGGATTTGGCATTAATATATTCTTATTTTGTGTTGACGGTAACGTTAAAAGAACAACAAAAAAAAAATTATCATGGTAACAAGAATTTTATTCAATTCAGAATTGTTGCTTTTACGAGGTGGTTTGAGGCACTTACTTTCTAATAACCTCTTTATAGTCATTATTTTTAAGTGGCACCACAAAATCTCAGTCAAAACAACCAATAATTTGAGAAATGAAAACGTATCTAAAGTATTTTATCTACGATTAATACGTAAAATAAACATTGTATCTCTGTTTAAATTTGTAGAAAGTGATTCTTTACACACCTGTATTAATTGCGCAAGCGTGTCTCATAATTTTGAACATTCCTCGTTTTTCCACTCTAGGGACGAAAAGAAGAAGAATTCCTTTTTTTTCCACTCTAGGGACGAAAAGAAGAAGAATTCCTTTTTTTCCACCCTAGTGACGAAAAGAAGAAGAATCCATAGGAAGAATCCTTCAACTTTACACAGGATTAGCGAGTTTGTTTACATTTAACATTACTAATTTGATGTTTATTTAATAAAAGTAACTGTTTTTATCGAGTTTTTTTTGTGAAAATCAATGAGTGGTTTAAGTGATTATGAAGAATATGAGGAGAATAATACGCCTTCCGAAATAATTAATTCGGCACAAAATACAACTAACGAATTGATGTCATCTTTATCAAAAGAGAAATACTGAAATACGAGCTTACATACAGGAAGTTTATTATTTTTTTCTGTATTTATTATTAAAATCTAACAATCGTAGATAAAGTACGGTACGCAACTCGTGCGAAACCGGCATTTTGCATTGCTCGTGTGGTTTTACTACCCTCGCTGTCGCTTGGGTGTAAACTCCACACTCGCATGCAAAATACTACTTTCCACACTCGACGCGTAATGTACTATTATAATCAGGTCATTAGGTTAACCATTCGACTTGTTGGAGTACTTACGTCTCCTAGCAATGAATATTGCTTTCTTTTGTTTTGACAAAATCTAAAGTAACAGATTAAGTTCTATTGAATTCAAGGTCTAAGGTCTCGTTTTATTTTCGAAAATGTTACTTTACTTTAATTAATGCAAAATGGTTATATTAAAATCCTTTATGGGTGGTTCATTCTGTGAATTATTGGAACTCCAAACCTGAGTATGTTTCCTAGTAAAACGACGTTTTGTAATTTATCATATAAATTGGGCAAGATGCAGTTTGGACTTTGAGAGGGGGTAAACTGTTATGTATATTTGTAAAGGGCCTGATGTATCGAGTCTCGGACCAGGTGACCGAGGTGGTTTAATCCCCGCAGTTAAGAGATGTAGATTAGTTAGAGAAACTCTCCGACCTAACTAGGACCGCCTCGCAATTTATCTAGCATAGAGTCCTAGAGGAAAAGCGAGGAAGGGTGTTGGAAACGGACGCGCAGCCAGCACCTATACATTACACCGACTGTAGGGGGAGAGAAGCGATGAAACGGCTCGCTGCAACGCTCGTCCGCTTGATTATAATTAATTCTACTAAAGGGAAGGTTTGGGAAATGGAAGGCGTTACATGTTGAAGCTTACAGGGGAACCGAGTTGGACCACAAGTGATTGAAGGTTTTGATGTCTAACTGTGATTAATATAGCTACATGATTGCCTCTCTCAGACTCACACCTACTCAGTTTTACCGAGGCAGTGTCAAAACCTCTCCCAAACACTCCTTTAACCGTCTCATTTGTATTGTAATACAAAAAAATTGAGTTGATCATTAGCAAATGATTTATCAAATCTCAATTATGGAAATATTTTTATAAAAGTGTATTATCTTATAGCATTTGCATGTACCTATGTTATAATATTTTAAAAACTATAAAATAAGGAATAAGGTTTTCTAGTTCATACTTCACTTTTTGTACATACGTCATTTTTGTTATTCCCCTCAGAGAATCTTCCCAGCTTTTCTTTGTACGGTTCTCCTTCATATTATGACGGTCCTGGCTGGATTTGATTCCCGTCTAGATTCCACTTTAAGACCTGCGACTAAAGTAATTTCCGGGTATGAGTGTTTAGACGTAAAGCTGCAACTTAGGACTTCCACCTGGCTCAATTTTGACCATATTCTTCAATTCTTTTAAGGTCTTACCTTGATTTTTTAATTCTTTTCCGCGGTTCTCCTACATGTTGTCCTGGGTATGTCGGGTTTTACTACTCTTTCAGTTGAACTTGTTTTCTACAAAGCTAGCTGTCAACCATAAGTGATCGTTTTAAGTACTTATGCTTCTATGAAATAGTTTGATTTAAAACTTTAATTGTATCAACTAATTTTAATGTACATCTCTTCTTCAATTAAATTAAATTTACTTGGCAAACAACTGAGAAGGAAAGTAATTAGGTCGGGAAGATCTGGGGTGAACTGAGGAATCTGGCCACAAATAGAAATCAGGACGGATAGAAAGTTCTCCTGGAACTAACCTTGGATTCTACAGGAGATATAAAGGAAATTAATCTTCTCCTATTGTATCTAACGACAGAATATTGTTTTTGTTGTTTATTTATTATTTTTCTCTTCTGAAAATAACAAAAAATCTGAAATTGACATGGGCTTCTGCGATGAGCGAGGAGGGAAAAAAATGACATATAATTAATATCCAAAATCCCGCAAAAAAAAAGACAAGTCAATCCCGCTAAAATAATTGACGGGAATCAAGTGGCGGCGACGACCGTGGGATAGAAACGTCAGTCTGACGACAAATGACAGTAATGCTTGGGGTGTCTGCACGCTACCCTCACATCGGCGCCTCAAACTCCTGTGGAAAAAACCTCTGTTTACAAAAATGGTCGTTCATTATAGCAGAGAGGGGGTGCGGAGCATTTTTATTCCGAGCCCTTGAAAAAAGAGGGGAAAAAATTGGTAGCGTTCAGAATATAAGTTAATCTGAGACCTCCTCCCCCAGCCTTAGTGCGTCCTAACCCCCTCCCTAACACCTAAACCATCTACAAAACCCAATATTTTGATTAATAGCCTTGATGCATTTCGAGTGGAGGGCTATGACCAAAATGAGGGTGACTGGTAAAGCTAAAAAAAAATCCAAAATAAAAAAATCCAATGTTGGATTAGTACGAAAAAAGATAAAAAATTAGTAAAGCCCCTCGTGTGAAAAAATTGGATCCTAAATAAAAATTTGTCGGGCGTCCGGTTTTATGCTTTCGAAAATACAACAAATGGTTTGCAAGGTTTTGAGCTCTTTTTATACCCATAAATCAAATCCTTAACTTGGGGAAAAAAATTGATAAAAAATTCCAATTAAAATAAGGACAATGGAAATTTGGACGATAAATAAATATATGTATATACAATATACATATATAATATATTAGGAGGAGAAGTAAAGAGGATTCGATATAACAGGAGTAAGGAGTAAGGAAAGACTTGTCTCCTCTAAATGTAACTTTATTGAACCAAGGCTTTCGACTTGTAGCAATTTTAGTGGCTATGAGAAAATGTAGAAATGTGAAAGAGAGGGAGAATAGTGTTAAGATAGTGGAAGAATTAGAGGTGTTGAGATAGAGGTAGAGTTAGATATTTTAGGATTCGTGAAAAATAAATTTCGTATTTAAATTTAAGGAATTGAGGTAGAGGTGTAGTCAAATTTATTTACTCTAATTTTCACTTTCACAGTTTTACCCATCGTAGGCACTGAAGATGACCCCTACTGGCTGTATACAATAATTTCTAGATAAAAATAACTTTTTATATACTACGTTTTCAAAGTTTCTGTTAAATCATATTATGAAATGATTAATATATATTTTTACTTTTCCTCACTACTAATAGTAGGAAAAGTATTGTTTATCGTTATATTATAATTTTAGTGAAAAAAATAGTTCCGAATTTAAATCTGGTTGTCACACGTCACTTTATTAATTTATTTGTTTACTTTTCCTTTTTCGCTGACGTTTAATGTTTACCTCTAATAAAAATTCACAAATTTGAAACCCGTCCAAATGAAGATTGCAAAAATAATTGGATATGACAAAACAAATAAAATAACTTGCGGATTTTTTCCGAACTAACCTTCTATACTGCAAACTTACGACGAATTAAATTCTGCTGAAAAATGACTAAAAGTATTGAAATAATGCATTGCCATCGTGTTCTGAGCTGTTCTGAAAGTTTTAAATGTCTAGCTACTCGGGATGTTAGTTAGAATTCGATTGCAAGATTTGTACCGGACAAACAAACAAACAAGAAACCAAGTTAATAAAAACGTAGTAATAAAGTTACTTTTAGCGTGACATTCTTTATTCCTAATCAAGTTAGTTTAACAATTCCTAATAAAGTTAGTTAATCAAGTTATTAATTTAACAATTGTCTTTTGATTGATTAGTATGCTGTGTTTATAGCAATCCTTTAATGAAGGACAGCTCCACTTTGTACTTTTTATCAATAAAGTGTTTCTCTCTGCTCAAGTACACAACTACTACGTCCAACATATGTGTTCATAATATTATTTGTCTTCAATTATTTATTATACAAGTAGGTAATTTAGTTTATTTTTAAAGCCAAAATTTCTGGGATTCATTTACCCCCTCTGACGTTCTTTCGTCCTTTAGGCGATTAAAAAAAGCTACCGGTAAATGGATGCTCTGATTTATTTTAGCTTTTGAAGATAATCTCCAAGTTCCTTTTTTAATTATTAAAATGTACGGTTGAGGGAATAGCAATATAAATGTATATAAGTCATATATGTATACTCATACATATCTGCGTAAATAATCTAAAAATAAAGCAGATATACAAAAAGTCGACCCAAGTTCGTAAAAAAGGGCGTTGTTGATGTATAAAAAAAATGCGGAGTCGTGAACATATCCTGAGATGAGATGAATTTGATTTAAAAAGGATTTCTGTTTGGGCCTCAGGGGCCCTCGTAGGAAGTAGTCTAATTTCCCGAAAGGCTTAGCCCCTCCCCTTAAGGTTCAAATCCTTTGCCCCCACCCTCCCCTGTTTACTTTTTCTAAAGCTTTACTTTTATGAAAAACAGCGGGAAGGCCGTTGCTCCCTCTTTTTCCAAGGATACCCTTAATTAAAATCCACTTGACAGTTTAATTCCATACGTTCAAAAAATCCCACACCCGAAAAATGGAGATCTTCCCCTGAGTCCAAAATTATGTCGTTTTTTTTTTTTTTTTTTTTTTTGTTTAAAAAGAACAGAAAAAACAGCATGAGCTGACCACTCTCTAGAAAACCCCTGATTTTTTATGAAGAGTTAAAAAATTGACTTCTATGCTCCTACTATCATTAGTTAATTACTTTTTTAATTTAATTTAATTTTTGCTTCTGAGCTTACAGAAGGTATCGAAAGCATTGTAATCATTCTAACGAACCAAAAATAAAACCAAAATTAATTTTCAAATCACTTGACACTTCGGTCTCGTGTGTGTCTGACATTTTTGCAAACCTCCATATCAAGGGTAAGTGTCCATCTGAGACTAAATCTCGAGATCTAGTCTCGAGAACCTTATCCACTTGAGAGCAACATCATCCTCTCTCGAGTCTCGGAGAATCGGCGAGTCTCCGAGACTAGTCTCAGCCCCATGTCCACTAGCGATTTCAATCTCGAGGGCGAGTCTCGATACTAAAAAGTCTTAGATGGACACTTACCCTTTAGAAACTACTAGTCTAATTGTAAATTGGAATTTTAGGTCGTTGAAGTTTCCATATTTTCTTGATATTTTAGGACAAACATTGATTTAGTTAAACCAATAGTGACATTTCTATGAAGTGATAAAAGACGCCAAATCCTTAAATCGTATCTGCACTTTAAAAAAGAAAAAAAAAAAAAAGAAAACAACCTAGAAAAAAATCATAAACTTTTGTTCTCTACAACATTGATTATAACTACTTTAACTCCGGTGCATAGAAACAGAAATAGTATAAAAAAGTCCGTACACTCTCATATAAAGAGAAAGTATTTTGATGGCGGGAAAATTGGATTTTAAGATTTTGATGGATTTACACGTTTTGAGGTCCCTGAGTCAAAAAAGTCTTACTATCGTCTCTCTGTCGTCTGTCCGTGCAGACGCCTGGAGGTTAAACTACTGGGCCAATTTTGACAAAATATAGCTTACACGTTCAGAAAAATCATTTCCCGAGGCGAAATCGAGAAATGAGTTTTAACTACAAATTTGGGGCCGCTACCCCCAAAAACTCTGAAAAAATGTAAAAAAAAAAAAAAAAATTCTTGAAAACGGTTTCGACGATTTTGATAATAAAAAATTTAAAATGTAGTATATATTTAAATACAAATCTAACATATAAGCTCTTTTCCCGGGAAAAATCTAGTTCCTGAGAAAATAGCTTAAAACGCGGACGGAGAGAGGCCGGGTTCGATTCCCCGCCGAGGAGAAGTTATTTTTATGATAAATATCGATGAAATGTTGAATATTTATTAAATGTACTTGCGAAAACTAATAAATGGAAAACTCTGGGCTAAGTAACTATGAACTCGTGTTTATGAAAGTTTGTCTGTATTGTCTCTGACTGATTTTTTCAATATAACTCTGCTTTAATATTCCGCAAAATTGTGCTTTTGTTGTTTTTGTTTTACTGGTGGTCTTAGTCCCTTCAAACACTCAAAATATAAAAAAATATAGGTACTCGACCTTTTGGAAGAGTTTTGTATGGAAATCTATTTAAGGGTAAAAGGAAAGCACTGTTCTATTAATCGATTAAGGAAGTTATGGTAATGTAATGTGGATGATGAGCATGTGTTTATTTATTGAATCTGATTTGTTGATATTGTCTATTGGTGTTTATATTAAATAGATTTGCACCTCTGCATCTTAATTGACTCGGGATGCAGGTGAGATATTTATCTTTGTCACGTTCAGTTAAATAAATAAGTATACATTACATACATAGCTCTATATCCAATATTAAATTATATTTTTAGCCAGAGGTGTTACCTGGTTATACAAGAATATATCTTATGTGTTATTTTAATTTAATATAAGTGTACTTTAGGTGTAGATCGTGTAGTGTACTAGAAGTGTAGATCGGGACATACTGAATCATGCTTACCGAAGGTAACGTAAGCCATGTGATCGTTTTGAAGAACGAACATAGTTACAACCTCGTAGGAGACCAGTTATAACAAAATATGTAGAATGAGAAATGTGACATTCAAAATTAATATATTTTTGTCCCTGCTGTGAAACTATTTAAGTGATAAAAACAATTGTTAATTTTATTTTTTGTTTCCGATTTAAAACCAATGAGGATTCTTAAAAGAACAGTCACAATTTATTGATGTTGAAATATTCTATACCAATAGAGAATAATAACTTTTTATGGAGATGAACAGATGATATCGAAAAATGTTTGTTTTGTTTCAACCTGGCCGAAGTCTCCCCGATCAGACCAGTTGAGCACAGTCGTACTATCCTTTACTGGAACCATCTCAAGGCACTTAGGAACCCCCTTGTTAAAGTTAAGTTTGAAAAAGAGAAGTTGTTGAAAATAAAATGTTCACTCCTTTACCTTTATTGGTTCTTAAGATATATGAGCCTAAAGCCGTGTCCGCACACTATCCCGATCTATAAGGCTGACTTAAAAATATTAGAGTAGTTAAGGGGGAGGGATAGAAAATAGAGAGGGGAAGGACAAATATATCACAACTTAATTTAGTACTGGATAAATTATACCTAGTAGAACTTATTTAGACTGGTACTTTTCTTCATTAGGGATACCTAGATATCCTCGATTAGCTAAAATTATAATTTATAAGCCTATCAATTTTAAAGAATCTATTAAAAAGAATACTATTCGTAGAGTAGTAGCACGGCAAGCCAGCTAGTTATCCTATGCCTCATTAAAATCTTGCACCGGAAGATCTGGCTTTACAAGACTGGTCACAGCCACCTAGAGACAAGATGATTTATCATTATTTAAAGTATCGTATTGAAGGTTTTCTATTACGCTTCATGTTTACACATACATTAGAGAAGAGCATGAGAGATTAATTCTTTAATATTCTTTAATGGAAAACAGGAGTTGTTCTCTTTGAAAAAAATCGATTTCTCCACGGTTAAGAGCCTACTGAGCCCTGGATGTAATGGGATGGGGTAGAGAAGGTTATAATAATGGGTTTCCGATGGATTCTGTATATAATTAGAAGGGTCGGTACAGTAGTATATCTGGTGTTTTCTCTCCAACCTTGCCTTTTACGGGGGGGGGGGGGGGG
>KZ651534.1:182762-229999 GCA_001010745.2 Gerris buenoi
TTTTTTTTTTTTTTTTTTTTTTTTTTTTTTTTTTTTTTTTTTTTTTTTTTTTTTTTTTTTTTTTTTTTTTTTGCACTTCCATTTTCAGCTTTATAGAGCTTGTTGAAGGTCAATGCAATGATTATTTCCAAAGACATTGTAGAGTTTGGGTCATTCTTAGACCCACCATGTCTGGATTAAAAGGAGGCAATCTTACGGTAAAAGTGCAAAAAAGCCTTCTACTGCTCCTACTACTTCCATTGCTCCTCTCACAGGCTTAATCTTGCCGTTAACGACTTAAACGTAATCCCAGAAATTCGAAACTGCGTTAGAACCATCAAGAAAGTAATTGCATTTTTTCGTGAGTCCTTACGACGGAAGCTTATTGCCAATATTTCAATATTATGTGCGACTAGGTGGTCAGGGAAATACAAAAGCATCCCTGTTTTTAAGGATCATTTTGTTGATATTGTTAATGCAATGGAATCATTAGCTGAAGAGGGAAATGCAGCAACTAGAAAAAATGCTTATCAATTGCATGCAGCGGCGTGCAGATCTTTTTATTGTCTCGGTAGCATTAATTGCTAAATATTCTGCTATACTGGAACCCGTGGCAAATACACTTTTATCGAAGACTCTAGACATAGTCAAAGTCAACAACCATATTCAGTCTATTCTTGACATGCTACAACTGCATCGAGAAGTTGCAGAGAACGTCACAACTGACATATTGAAAGAAGCAGGTGACATGGCTTCGCATTTAAATGTAGACATAACCGCCTCTCGCATTCCTGGCAGACAGAAGCATAGTAGCAATCCTCCAGCTGAAGACGAAAATCCATTCAAATTTTAAAGAAGGGCTCTGATGATTCCCTACTTGGATTCTATGCTGTAGACAAATCGCCTGCATTTTCATTGAGGAATTACACTCCTAGTAAGATGAGAGATGTTTCATTGGAGCAATGGAATGAAAGTACTTCATCTAAAATATAGAAGGAATAGAAGGAGAAGGAGACTTGCGGTTCAAAATGTGGATCCAGGAACAGAAAGCGCCACACATAAATATAGTTTTAAAAAAGAGCGAATTGTTTTTCCCGGCAATAAGAAAAGCTTTGCATTATTGCTTTCACAGCCCTGCTCAATATGCACTATCGAGCGTTCATTTAGCTCCCTTTGCCGAATCAAAACATGGCTAAGAAGTACAATTAGTAAAAACTGGTTAAATGGCTTAGCCATGTTAGCATTCACCGACAATGGGTTTTCGCTAACAAAAAGCAACTAGTGGAAGCTGTAATTAAAAAATTGCTTCTAATCCTCGAAAATTATTTTTAAAAAATTATTATTATTATTATTTTTTTAATAAATATTTTATTCTAACTTTGGTTATAATTACCCCCCTCCATCCCCTTATCATGAACTGTCCCCTTCCCCCCTTTCCGTTTTGAGCTGGATACGCCCATGGGTAGAAAGTGATTCTTTACGTACTTGTATTAATTTTTTAGTGAAAAACAATTATTGATTTATGTCATTATGACGAAAATAAATAGAATAATACGCCTCCCAAAATAATTAATCCGGCACAAAATACAACTACTGAATTAATGTCATCGTTATCAAAAGAGAAATATTAACTTACATGCAGGATGTTTATTAAATATTTTTTCTTTATTTGTAATTAAAATCCAACAATCAAAGATAAAGAAAGCTCGTGTGGTTTTACTACCCTCGCGGTCGTTCGGGTGCAAACTCCACACTCGCATACAAAATGCTACTTTCCACACTAGACGCGTAATGTATACTATTTTCTATTAACATAATATTTTAGATGAATATCCTATTATAGTAGAATTTGTACAGATTATGAGGGTTAGCACACAGACACAGATGGTTCCAATATAATGATAATAATGAACAGTGACAGTGAATGGGGGAAGGGGAAAGGAAAAATAATATAAAATATAAAGGCAAATAATATNCGTTACGGGGGGATCAAACTCCCCTCTCAATTGAGTTCCATAAATCATCAATTATAAAACTTAATATTCAATGTTTTTTTGTACCTTCTTCGTGGTGAAAATTTGAAAGAAGAAATATTAGATAATAAAGAAAATTTGTTGCTTTAGTTCAAACTTTCAGTTTAAGACTACTCCAATAGTTATATATTTGCGCTATCACAATACTTCCTCTTTACGTATAATGGTATATGAGAAAGTAAAAGTAAGGTTTGCCGCATCGTAAATTTTATTTTACTTCCGAGCTTACAGAAGGTAACAGAAGTATGTGAAAATATGTCACTTTTATTTTTTTTTACCTGCAGGGTCGAAATATAGCAGCTGTGACGGAATGAGATAGATAAATACAATAAAACTTTTTATCACAATGGATCCGAAACCTCAGTTAAGATAATATATACTATATTCATATTAATATTTTTCCTCATCTGGAACAACATAGTAAAGTATAATATTAGCCCAGTCAATTTATACAAAAAATTTGGGATTCATTGCAAAAGGTCCAATTTTTATGATTTTTGGATATGTTGTTGGGACTAGTACCACTAGTAAAAAGCCAAGTTTGCAGAATCCTAGACCCTGTGGAAAAAAAAAATCCTGTGTGGTTATAGCTAAAAAACATTGAAATTTTCCTACTTTTTTCAGTTTTTAATCTTTATCTCTTTTCCTTTGCATCTGAGAGAAAAAATGGTTATTACCAATTTTGTAGAGGAGAAAATTTACTAATATTTCATGTTTATAGCTTTTTTTTCTATACGGATTATTATTTTCTAATTAAAGAGCATCGAAAATACGATGATATGGGAAAAATACAAGAAATTAACATTTTATGATAGTTCTGATTTTTTTATATGTTGTTCGGACCAGTTAGGGAAGTATGATTCTAAGTTTGCAGCTTCGGCAAACCTATGCTAGCTGTGTAATATGTGAAAAACTGAATAATTCTCGGACTTTTTTCAGTTGCTGCTATATACCTTGTAAACTATGCGTCGTTCGATGTTAGTTGTTCTTACTATTTTTTCAGTACAATACATTTACAACAATTTAAGTCCAACGGCAACTCTGTACGTCCAATAGATTCCGAGATATCGCCCTATAAGAATTGGAAAATGTTTTGCAAAAAATTGAAATTTTAAGTACTGCTCTGGTTTCGGGGCAAATATCGGCGTAAAACTGTTGAACTATGAGAAAATTCATAAGAAACGAAGTAGCAGCAAATATAATTGGCTTCTTTTTACGTCCATCGACAACTCTGTAAGTCCAAGAGTTACTGAGATATGACACTTCAAAGATTGGCAGTGTTTTCCAATAAATGGAAAAATTTAAGTATTGCTCTCGCTTCGGGGCAAATATCGGCATAAAGCCTCTCCTCTACGAAAAAAGTCGTAAGAAATAAAGTTGTAGTAAATTTAATTGGCTTTTATGCAATTACAAAATAAAGCCTGTAGACAAAACATTTCTGTTGTAATCGTAAAAATAACAAAATGGGAAAATTGTAAATTTTAAGAATTGTACCTAAACCACTTCTTATAACAATTTTTGGGCATTCAACGAAAAAAAAAAGATAATAGAAACATGCTCCAAATTTACTGGACTTTAAAAAATGTAATAACGACTAACATTGAAAAACGCATAGTATACGAGTTATATGGAAATAACTGAAAAAAGTCCGAATTTTTTCCAGTTTTTTACATATTACGCAGCTAGCACAGGTTTTTCGAAGCTGCAAATTTAAGATCACATTACCCTAACTGGTCTGAACAACATCCCTGTTTGTGAATTTAGCAATTTATTAATTATGTTTTGACTGGCCTAAGTATTTTTTAAAAATAATCGTATTTTCGATGATCTGTAATTAGAAAACTATAGTTCGTAGAGAAGAAAGCTATTGATATAAAATGTACGTAAATTTTCTCATCTACAAGATTGGTAATAACTATTTTTTCTCTCACTTGACCAGAAAAGGAGATATAGATAAAAAAACTGAAAAAAGTGGGAAAATTTTAATGTTTATCAGCTATAACTCTGCTTCCACAGGGTCTAGGATTCTGCAAACTTGGATTTTTACTAGTGGTACTAGTCCCAAAAACATATCCAAAAATCATAAATACCGGACCTTTTGCAATGAATTATCATAAATTGACTGGACTATACTAAATTAGTAAAAGTCTCACATTGTGGTCCTCGTGTGGGAGCTACAAAAAAGAAATATAGTCATTACTATTTGCTTTTCATTGACTCCCTTATCTAATGACAGCAAAGTAAAGTCAGTGATATATTAGGTTCTAATTTGGGGACAAAAATTTGAAAAAGGTAGTAATAGGTAGGGAGAAGATAGTAGGTATTTATTTCATTGTTATCTTTATTTAGGAAGCAGCTATTCAGAAGGTCATTGGAGAAAGTAGTTCTCTCGAAAAGTCGTTTCTATCAAAATCTACACTTCTTACTATAGGTCCCATAAAACTTATAATAAATGTTAACAGATAATGTAAACCAAAGAGATAATGACCCTCACTGACAATAAACAGCCGCAAACAGGCCGCAACTTTTAGTTACGAGTCAAGAAACACCCACACCACACTATAGCGTACTAGTAGTACATTTAACCAACACCTTACCGACTATAACCACGTAAACGCTCAACACAAGATCGGGTTCCTCCACTTCGTGGATAAAGGACGTAAACTAGATTCTTTGGAGAACTTTAAAACCCTCGGAGTATTCGCAGAGCCGGCGATGAAAACATCAATGAGAGAAGGGAGTCTTCGTCTCTGATAAGGACACTGACCTCCTTACCCGCTCGCTTCAGTCTCACATCAATTTCCGACATGAAATTGACTCGCCACTCACTAAATTCTTTTTATTAATGTTACTTTTTCTTCCGCATTAGGTGAGCTTGTTTGTGATCCCTTATCAGTTATCGTTTACCATTAGATTTTAATTTGCCAGTGCCTCCTCTCATAAATAATTCTTTGGATTTTGATACGTTTCCTGGAAGAACGCCTTAAGCTTTTCAGTCGTCATGATCCTTCTACTCTTCTACGGCACTAATGGAATAATAGGCTATTTATTTATTTTCCAATTTTATTTAGATCTTTATCAATTACTATGCTGTTTCTCCCGTAATCTAATAATGACAATAATCATGTGCTCATATATACAGTTACATCATTGGATACTCTTATATTACGATCAGAATTATATTTTATGCATTTTGCTTATAAAACAAGTGCGTTATTATTTACAATGATTATTAGTATTATCAAAATATTTATTTAAATATAATAGGTATCTGCTTCTACAAGATGCATATATCGATGGTTGGTGGTAGTACCCTTTTATTTCTAATTTACACATATAAATGGATCCACTTCAGGTTAAAAATAGTAAATTTCAGCAATTTCCAATAAAATGTTTTAAATTTAATGCAGATTACATTAAAGAATAGATTTTCTCACTCCAAAGTGTAATATATTTTTATTTTCTAAAGCTTAGGCATTATTAACAAATAAATTTTCAGACCTTTATCTAAAAATATTTCCCCTCCTTAAGTCCCCCCCCCCCTCCTTTTTTCCCTACCTTAAGCTGCTAAATCTTATACTCCCTAATTTATTTATTTTTAATTATTTCGTTTAACAAGAATTTTTATCTTGATCAAAAATGTTTACTTGTTTTTTATTATTATTATTATTTTTTTTTTTAGGATTTTCATTTTAGCATCAAGACGTTTTTCTTATAGTAGTCTTCATTTGAGGAAAGTAAAAGTAAAATGACATTAAGGAGTTTTAAATCCTTATCCCCTAATCAGTAGGCCTAGCGGTGGCGAGGCAGCGAGCAAGAAGAAAATTCCATTATCTGGCCCGATTCTTCCTTTCCAGGACACTCCAGGAGGACGGCCCAAGGTTCCATTAAAAAGTTTCCCTCACGGGGGGGGGGGGGGGGGGTAATGAAACTCAGGCAAAGGCCCCCGTAGCTTCGTCTTCTATTCTTTACTCTGTCCTTAATTTTCTGCCCCCCCCCCCCTTCCTCAACTCCTTCTCTCTCGCTCCCTCTTTTTAATTTTCGATGACTTGAAGGAAGGGGAGGTTAGGGTCGGCCATTTTGAAACTTCTTAATATCTCGCAATGAACCCCCCCCCCCCCCGTTTCTTCGTCCCAAGCAGCCGGTGCTTCTTCCCAACTCTTTTTCCCTTTTCCTAAGGGCTACGAAAAAGGGTACACAAGGGGGTGAAGGGACGCCCTTCTGTGTAAAAGTAAAATGAGATACATTAATTATTCCCCCTCCCCTTCTTACTTCTTCTTTTTCTAAACCCCCTTCCAGTTTCCCTTTCTTCTCAAGAATGAAATAAATGTAGGGGGGTAGTCCTTAAGAGAACCTGAAGGGGGGGGGGAGTGAGACATGGAAGGGGGGATGGGCCTTAATTAGAAAACCGGGGGATCGATCTGATTTTACCCCCTTAAGAAAGAAAAAAAACTTTTCTTCGCTTTTCCTTTTTTTACAAGAAAAAGGGTTGGTTAAGAGCCTCCTCCCTTTCTTCTTCAACCCTTCTTAAACTTTTAAAAGAACAGTCTCAAGGGGGAATGAGGGATGAAGAATAGGGGGTTGAAAAAAGCTCTTAAGGGAAAGAGGACGGAAAATAAGGGCTGAAAAAAGCCAGGCAGAGAAGGAGGAAAGAAAAGAAAAAAACACCCTGAGTAAAAATCAATACTTTAAAGAAAGGACGAGGGAAAAAATAAAATGCCGAAGTTTCCTGACTGTAAACTTCACCTCTAAAAGTTTTTGTTTCATTATAACAAAAATATTCATTAAAATTACGAAAAATACAATTTGAATAATGCAAGTTTGACGAATTGAATTGAATTTTGATTGTTAATTATTTGTATTTTCTATATAAATTTTAAATTTATTCTATGTAATCATCAGTGCTATTCATCTCATAGGGATTCCAATATTACCGTTTTAAGAAAAACCTAATAAATCCACCTAATACACATTCTTCGATTAAGAAATTAATGGTTAGAACTGAAAATAAAAATAGCAGTTTTTCTTAATTCTAAAAACACTTTTTAAGAGTATAAAGAAGAAAATTTGGAACTGTAGGGGAGAGGGGAGGTAGGAAACTGGCAAAGCAATTTAAACAGAACACGGTTAGAGAGAGAGGGGGTTAGGAGGTAATCTTTCTAGATGAATACTTTAAAACTGCCCCCCTCGTATTTCCCTTGGTAGTTCCCCCTTCACGTTATCTCCTAAATAACCTTCCGAAAAATAACCTTTGCCCTAAATAACGTTCTTCATTTTCAAGACAACTTGTAAATTAGAGTATGAATTTTGTAAATATTTTCCACTTTTCATGGCCTCCTATTCACACTATATACTTGGCATAGTTTTCTAGATCCCCCTTGGTTAGGAAGGAGGGTTAATACGCAATTTCCATACATTAATATTGCAACGGGGTAGTTAAAGATAGGTCGTTATCACTTCACAGCAAAAGTTTAATATGGTTTATAAAATTCTAAAAAGAGAAATTTCATGGAAGGGTTTTATTTATTTTAAAAAACCAAAAACATTTAAGTGAAAAGAAAGTAAAAAACAAAGTACATTTAGTAAAATAATAAATAGCTATTACTGTTTTGGTTAGGACAGACAGAACAAATGATGTAAAGAATAATTAATGCTGGATGTGCTTTTAGCAATTATAATAAATTTTATTGCAGTTCTTTTTGGTGCAGAAAAATACGACTGACAAACCAACTAACGATGTTTTAAGTTTTCATAGCGTATGTAACAGATTGGCATTGACTTGCTCTATTTTGTGTCACGATAGCCATTGTTGGATCCAATAACATTGAGAAAATATAAAAAAAATGATGACATAGCATAGGACTTGCTGTAACTTGTAGAACTATACCTTGATTAATATTTGGCTTGAAAAAGAATAAACCCAGCGGCCTTGGCGTCTTTGCATTCCCGCGAAACAAAAGAGCGTCCTCGCAAGTGGGTTGAATAAAATCCATAACTAAATAAGCCCGTGATTTAGTTCATTCGCAGTTTACCCGCTGCAAAAATTTCAAGACAGAAATCCGTTTCAGACATCAGGTTTTTTTTTGGTTCCATGTCTGTCTGTCTGTCGGTCGATCTGTCGTTCAATTTAATCAAAACAATTTTGAGAAATTTAAAAAACAAGGGAAAATGAAATAAATCTGATAATAATGGGTTTTAAAAGCATAAAATCATAAAATTTTACGAAATAGGACGTGAGGAAGCTATGTGCCACACTAATTGGGAGAGTATTTTATTAACAAATACTGCATTTTTCGAGCATTTAAATACAAATGTAGCCGTATTAAGTCGTTATAACCGGAAAAATCTTGTTTCTTCAATATTGGTAAAAAATTAAAACAGATTTAGCTGAAAATCAAAAAACAATATGACAAAACACCTGCTGTAATTGTACTTATATTGATTAATATGGCATTTTTCAATATGGCAAAGTTTTGATTGATTTTGTCGTACCAGTTTCTACTTTTTCATTAAAGAGGAAGTATTGTGATGGCGTGATTATTCGATGGATTTACACAGTTTAAGGTGTCACGTGTCGTCTGTGCAGACGCTTGGAGCCTTAACTACTTGGCAGATTTTGTGAAATTTGGCATACAGGTTAAGAAAAATTCATTCCCCGAGGTGATGAATGAATTTAAGCTCCAAATTTGGGGGAACTACCCCTCAAAATATCTGGAATGGAAACACGTGACAAAATTATTTCTCATAAGCGGATCCAACCATTTTGATTATATAATTAAAAAATATAGTCGATTTAAATACAAATCTATCTAATGATGTAAGCCGTTTTTCCTGAGAAAATTGCTTTTAACGCGAATGGAGAGAGACCGGGTTGGAGTTCCCGAAAAGTAAATAATAAATAAATTTTTATGATAAATTTTCATGAAATATTCATTAATAACTAAATGTATATACCACTATAAATCTACTACTCTATCTAACGATATAAGCCGTTTCCCCAGGAAAAATATAGTTCCTGAGAAAATAGATTTAAACGTGGACGGAGAGAGGCAATATTCGATTCCCAGTCGAGAAGAATTCATTTTTATGATAAATTTTGATATAATGTTAAATAATAAATAAATGTGCCTACGAAAACTCGAAAGTTAATAAACTGGAAAACACTGGGCTAATAATTATGAATTTTATATGAGAAAGTTTATCTGATTTGTCTTGTACCGATTTTTAACATAATTATCCGTTGCTATAGCTTTGTGAGTTATTTATTTTTTATAGAAGCAAGTTCTATTATTCACAGAATTAGTTTGTAAAGCGTAATATTTCCACATAGCGTCTACTCATTTCTTGTATCAGAAACGTAAATATATCCAGAGATATATATTTTATCTAGGAGAAATATATCCAATCTAGATTGTTCTAGACCGATAACTTTATGAAATCACCGATGGAATAAAAGTAACCTGTAGTACCGCCTTAATGAAAATAATATAAACTCGAAATTAGTTTTAGTTATAAATGTTTAAAAATGCAATTTTATTATCCACATGATTCTCGGTTTTATGCTTTTTATAAATCGTTAGTCTGCGAATATTTTTTTGTGCCACGATTTGTACATGAGATGCGTAATAATAAGGGGGCTTTCTAATTTATAGCATTTTACTTATTTCTTTAACTATAAATGTTTTGCAAAGTTTTAAAAAGTACTTAATGAGAGTAAAATTCCGTATAACAACAATAAATAGGGTTTCTTATCGTGAAGGAAAAAACATTATTATTCTTACAAAGCATCCCTCTAAGAATTAATTCTTTGATAAGGAATCATTTTAAAAGATAATTCCTTTAGCATTGTGAATGTTATTCTCTAAGGACGGTTAATTCTTCTTCGGAATATCCTTTTTATCTCTTCTATACGTTTTTCTTTTTAATATCTCTAAACAAAAAGCCAGGAAGAGGATAATAATACTAAAATGCGGCGGTAGTTAAGAAGACGGTTATTGTCCAATATAATATTATAAAAGAGAATCGTCCCTAGAAAACTTAACAATTCAAAGAAAAACTTTTTCTTTAAAAGAAACTTCTTAAAGTTTACATCTCTTGGATGTCGGATAAAATATAAATTCTAAAATGTTCTTTACCTTCGACGGTTTCCCCTTCTTTGACTTTTAACAACCTTCGGAATACTTAATAGAATAATTTTCCGAAACCGTGTGGTGGTGTCGGGGTACGGAAACTTTTTAACAGTTTTTGGGAGGCTGGATGGTTTTTAACAGCACGCGAGGGTGTGATAAAACTCCGAGGTAAGGATACCGTAAAGATTATCTATATATTCTCTGGGTATTTTAATACACTAAAGACAAAGCGGGAGGAAACGCTAAGTCGTAAATAAAGTTCGGACGGTACCGTATACGAAAATGATCGTAAAATTTGAAACGATGTAAGTTAAGCCGTTTGTTTTTATTTCCTTGTTGGGTGATAGTAGCGAACGTAGGCCACAAAGGAACGCTGGATATATGTATGTATATAATTTTTTTACTTTTCCTCACCTATGTTTTTATATGTTCAGTTGTTTTACTAAACAAAGCAGGTTTATGTATGAATCAATAAACCTTAAACAAAACATTGGTTCCTTATCAATGCTGTGTTCATTTGTCTTGTATTCAACATAATCAACATATTACTTCATAATATGCTGGCGCCCTCTCGTCTTAAATATGCCTATCATTTCCCCGATCTTAAATATTGCCTATCATTCGTCCGGTATCCAAACTGTAATTTTTATTTTTAAAATAACTATAAATAATAATAAATAATCAATAATAAAAAATAATAAAAATATCAGTAGGTGTGACATGACTTTTATCGGGTGTATCAAATTGTGTGCTTTAGTATCTCATCACTCATCATGTTTGTCCTAGTCTTAGTCATCAAATAACTGGGTTTTGTTCCACCCGAAATATTATATCAATAGAAACGAACATTTTAAATGATAGTTATTTTTAAAATTAAAAAAAAAAATAATAATGATAAAAAATATGACGGTTTGAAAAGAAAAGTGGGAGGCATAATTAAGACGAGAGGGCGTCAGTGAGCGCCCATTCCAGGGAATTTTCTCCGGTGTAAAAAGGGCGTCTAAAACTCTTCTCTCGAGGCAAAAGCAACTTTTCTTCCAATAGAACCGAGAAAGGGGGTAAGAGCTCCCCTGAAACCCCCTCCCCCCTTAGAATTATTTAAAGTATTTCTCCTGGGCCATATCTCTCCAACGAGGGGCCGAAAATTTCTTCTCTTTCTCTTTTTCCCATCCAGAGGGCCTCCTGAAATATAAAGTTCTACCCAGGGGTTAATTAAGAGAAGAACAAAATACTCCGGATCCTGGAAGGGGGGGGGGATTTCTGAAAATGTTCGGAATATTTAATTCAGTTAATTGGAGTCCTTCACTCGACGGGGGGGGGGGGGCAACGTAAAGCAAGGATCATCCCCCCCTTCCTGGTAGAATAGTTGGCGGGCAGAGCCAGCTATAATTTCAGCTGTGAACTCGTTTTTATACCAAATGGCAGATACGTGCTCTGAAATTTATTTATTACTTCTTTCAAAAATACCTATTTTTTTCTCTTTCTCACAAACGAGCTCTAAATGATCATTTAAATTTGCCATTCATATTCCAAGTTAGAATTCCGCTAAAATAAGGAATAATATTTTTTAATGTGATAATGAACCCTATTCTTGTCTGTTTAAGTGCTTTAATATTATTAGATAAACTAAAAAAAAAAAATAATGTCTAGAATAATTTAGTTTTATTACAGAATGGTGGGATCGTGGTTATATCCGAGTGGCAATATTAAATTCTAACTACTGTCAGGTTAGAATTTATCAGGTTAGAATCCCAGAAAGGTTAAACATATTTCAAACTAAATACAGCATCAACACTAAAATACTGTCTCTGAAATATAGCTTTCAGGTGGCTTCAGGAGCCAGAAGTCAGTCATTCTTCTACGTAGCTGGCTTGCAGAGTGAGCTGCCAAATTGATTGGAAATAAGAGAGGAAATTGGAGAAATAGAGTTTAATTAATCTAATAAATGCATGTTATCTGAAAGTATAGAATTTGTTATGCATTAATTAGGGGATCGACTTAGTGAAGTGGTTAACCACTCGTTTGTTTTAAGTATTGAATATAATAGACATTATTGTTATGTCATCAATTAGAAGGCTCTTATGCAAAGTGTAGTATTTTTATATATTTTGAAAGTAACATGTTGTCAAGTGTCATTCTTGTTTTTCTTATGTGATAATAAAATATTTAAAAGCATTATAAAGGATTCTTCATTATGGCGACGAGAAAGGGCGAAAACCACGGAATATCAGGCAAGAATCTCCAGATGATGATTAACATGACGGAATGGCTCTCTCAAAAGAATCTGACCAAAAGAAACGGAGTCAAAGAAGATCGGCTGTGTCAGATCCGGACTTCAATGACAGAACCCATCCAGATACGGAGAATGATCAAGGTCAGTCGGGTTTGATGTCGAATGATGGGCAATCGGGGTTAGCACTGCCCAGGGGGGTATTATTAAAAGACTTTAAATTTTGCCCCTTTGACCCATCTATGGAGGGGTGGGAATATTACATCAGTCGGTTCGAAATAGAACTAATGTTATTTGGACTGAGCAGTAATATTTACTCCCAAGCTAAAGCTATTATTTTACTGTCAAAAATTGGACCTATATCTTATAAGTTATTAATTGACCATTTTAAACCAAGAGACATCCGTAATGTTAAATACGGAGAATTAAAGGGTATGCTAGAGAGATACTATGGAAAACAAATTTTATTCAGAGCGAGCGAAGAGTTTAGTTTAAGAGCGAAATTTAGTTTAACTTATCGCCAATCGGACGAATCCATCCAAAAATTTGTTAACAAATTAAGAGCTATAGGAGGTAGAGGTGATTTCGGAAACACATATGAGGTAAGAATCATCAAGGCATTAATGAAACAAAATGGCAGCACGAATTAATAAAGCAATTTTCTTCGAATGATGCAACGTTAAAAGAAATGGAAGGGGCAGCTATGCGTATTGAACAAGCCGCGACTCAACATAAGAGGTTGAAAGATTTATAGAGTGGAGGATCTCAATCGGTTAGGGTAGAACAAATAAATGAAGCTCAGGTGCGTAAGACAGTTAAAGGTAATAAGGGTGATAATAAGAAACCTATAACCTTAGATCGAGATAAAGACTGTCTAGCTTGTGGCTGGAATAAGCATAAGATCGGAGTAAACTGTCCAGCTAAAAACGAAACTTGTAGGGCTTGTAACCAGAGAAACCATTTTGCACGAGTTTGTGTAAATAAAGGAAGAGCTGTTATCTTGAGGAATTCAGAAAAAGATATTAGGAATATTGAACAAGGAGAAAATAGCGAGTCAGGAAGTTTCAGAATTCATTAGGAGAGTTGGTAAACATAAAGCTAACCGAGTCATGCTGACAATAAATATAAATTCTAAAGATATAGAGATGCTCTATGATCCCGAAGCGTCCACTAATGTAATTATTGAAGAAGTGTAGAAGTTGATTCGCTCACCACATTTATCACCAGCCACAAAATTAAAAACCATATACCTGGGTCCCAGTTCGTACTTTGGGAACAGCTAAAGTTGTGGTTCGAGCATTTGGTCAACAAAAGGAATTAAATGTAACAGTTAAACCGGATAAAGAGATTTCGCTTTTTGGGTTAGATTGTGTTTTAGAATTTAGATTGCCACTTCCAGAGGGCGCTGTTGTGCGCAGTATAGAAATTCAATCAAATGATGAAAACATAGAGGAAAATTTGAAAGATTTTAAGGAGCTTTAACCAGGCTGGTTGAAATTGGTGTGATACAGCAGGTAAACCCAACAAAAAGTCCTGTGCAGTGGGCCTCCCCTATAGTTACTGTTGTCAAGCCTACAGGGAAAGTTCGTATCTGTTGAGATTTTCTGTAGAGATTTCTGTATGTTTCTATAAATCTATTTGGTCTTTTAGAGAAATTCCCACTGCCACGGTTCGAGGAAATAACTGCCAAGTCAAGTGGGGGTTCTTATATATTACTCTGTAGTAGACCTTAAATATACTTATTTACAGTTAGAAGTGGATGAAAACTATCAAAGCTTACTAACTATAGCGGCACATCTTGGTTATTTTAAGTATAAAAGGTTACCATTCGGAGTAAATTTGTCCCCTGCATTGTTTCAAAGATCTATGGACAAAATTTTAGCTGGAGTAAACGGTACAGCGTGCTATTTAGATGACATCATCATACCTGGAAGCACCATCGAGGAGCACAATATGCGGCTTAGGGATGTTTTAGTAAAGCTGAAAGAAACTGGCATTCGTATACAAAAGGACAAGTGTAAGTGGTTACAAAAAGAAGTAACATACCTGGGACATAACATCGACAGTGATGGAGTACATCCGACTAATGAGCACGTAGCAGCAATAAAAAATTTTAAACGGCCCTCAAATGTGTCAGAGCTTAGATCATTTATAGGGTCGGTGAACTATTATGGTCGTTTCGTCCTACATTTTCAATCTTTATGCGCCCCATTACATAGATTGACTAAAAAAGGAGGAAGGTCGTGGACAAATCAAGAAGAAAGCCCATTTATTAAATTACAGCATTGTTCATCGTCATCACTCACATTAGTACTGGAGAATTGGGGGGATTCTGAATGTTAGAATCTTGCCTGCCAATAAAGCACGATAACCAAGAGGGCGGGAAATATGGTGAAGCCAGGAAACACGTAAGTACATATAAAGTTTAAAATAGATATAATAAAATAGTTTGTTGGTTAAAATAAAAACTGTTTCACCTGCGGTCTGATGTCTTGATAGGGTGTAGGGTTGATTGTGGAGTAGAGCGTCCCTCGACGAGTTAATGGTTCATGATTTTTAGATTTTAAAAACGCATAGAGAGGCCAATAGCGTTTGTGTCTAGAAAATTGACTCAGCAGAAACACGATATGCTACAATAGAGAAAGAGGCTTTAGCGATAATTTTTGGCGTTTAAAAATTTAACCAGTACTTGTTTGGGACAAAATTCGTAATTAAAACAGATCATCGACCATTGGAATTCATTTTCGGTGAGGGAAAAGAAATTCCTAAAACTACAACCAACAGAATTGCCCGATGGGCTCTCTTTCTATCAGCTTACTGCTACAGTATTGAATACAAACAGGGGAAAGAAAATGCACCTGCGGACGCTTTATTTAGATTGCCAAATGAGACAGAAAAACCTTCAGACATTGAAGCTGTAGGAGATCTAGCGAATGGACACATGTTTTATTTGAGAATGGCGGACCTGGTCGTTACAAGGAAAGAACCTCAGCTTGCTACTGCTGTCGTGATCTCCATAGAGATCTCGAATTTTGTTTATTTATTTTTTATTTAAGTTAAAAATATAAAAAAGAGAAGTCTTGGATTGACACTTGAAAGAAATAGTGTTTTCTTAAATTTAATAATAACTTAAATACTATTACGGAACTTTAAGTTCAAGACTCATCAAGACATAACAAGTGGTAGCAGAAGTGGAGAATTTCTGCGGGCGGAATTGCTAGAAATGCGATGGGTCCTCTCAAAACTCATATTCTCCGAATAACAAATGAAGCTGAGGACTTTTTGATGCTAGAAAATAAAACTTATGAAAATGGTATGTCACTTTTAGCTCGATTAAAAACAATTTTTAGCAGGTGGAAACTTGGAAAAATTACGCAACTTTTTCAAGGCCGCGATGGTGCTGTGAGGACAGCAAAGGTCAAGTTAACTGACGGCTCCCTATTAAACAGGTAATAGTTGTATTTTAACAGGGCATCTGTATCCTTTAGAACTTCAAGCGACCTCAAATGATGCAACAATGCAACAAATGGTGCAGCGACCAAGAAGGCAGGCTGCAGAAGAAGCTCAAAAGAAGATAGAGCTATGGTGTAAGCAGGTGGCAGCATTTAACATCGTGGAATTTTACCCCCACTGAGAGAAACTGCTTCCCTGGGAGGGTCGTGATCTCCATAGAGATCTCGAATTTTCTTTATTTATTTTTTATTTATGTTAAAAATATAAAAAAAGAGAAGTCTTGAATTGACACTTGAAAGAAATAGTGATTTCTTAAATTTAATAATAACTTAAATACTATCACGGAATTTTAAGTTCAAGACTCATCAAGACATAACAACTGCTCGGGATAAGGTGTTGAAAAAAGTTGCACAATTTATGTAGACAGGTTGGCCAGAAAATAAGAGAGAAATAGCACAAGAATTGTGGTATTATTTTGAGAAGAAAGAGGAGTTATCTATGGAGGAACAGGTAATCTTGTGATTGGGAAAAATCGTAGTCCCAGAAGAAATGAGGTCAACAATGCTATGTATATTACACGAAGGACACCCAGGAACAACTGCTATGAAGAGTTCGGCAAAATTTTATTTTTGGTGGCCAGCCAGCCTTAAGGCGCATAGTACACTGCAGTTTGCAACTAAAAAGTTTGCAACTTTTGATAAATGTTTGAAATTTTTTAAGATACGATTTGAAAAATTGTTGCAAACATTTCGAGTTTGAAACAAAATTATGGAGTTGCAAACCGAATTTCGTGTTTCCACTAGATGTCGGTAAATACTGAAACATCCTTTGATCTTTTTGTTTGAAACACAAATGTGCACCAAAAAAGTTGCAAACTTTTTAGTTGCAAACATTCTCCCACCCTGCGTCTTTATTATTGATTTTTTTTAGTGCGGGAAAATCGAAAAAATGTGGACGGAAGCCAATGAGAGCGCTAGATTTTGAATTTGAAAAGGTCGGGGTACCTAGTCTAATAAAAATATTACTAGTGAAGGGGCGCGAATCTAATAAGGGTAACCGTTTGAAGAGACTTTTATAATCCCCACCACTTGAATCTTAATATTTCCTTAAATTAGTAAACTCTGTAATCCTTATTGTGATCATGTACGAAACAACGCAAATATGCAGTTTGAACAGAAAACATTATCCCCATTATTAGCAAAGATATACATAAAAAAATCGGTCCGAGACAACTCAGACAAACTTTTTCATATACGAGTTAATATTTACTTAGCCCAGTGTATTCCATTAATTAATTAGTGTTCGTATGTACATTTAATTATTATTGAAAATTTCATCAATAATATTAGAAAAAAAAACTTCTCCTGGGCGGGAAACGAACCCGGGCTCTCTATGCCCGCGTTTTAAGCTATTTTCTCTGGAACTAGATTTTTTCCGGGAAAACGGCTTATGTCGTATTTACGTTATATTCGTATTTTAAAGGACTTTATTTTAGAATTTTTTAATCAAAATCGTTGTTTCAGAGTTTTTTTTTTTTTAAAGAGGGGGGTAGCGCCCCCTACATGTGGAGCTAAAATTCATTTCTCGATTTCGTCTCGGGATATGATATTTCTGAACATGCATGCAAAATTAAAAAAAAAAAAAAATTGACCGTAAAAATCGATCCAATAGTTTAGGCTCCAGCATCTGCTCAGACGACTGACTGACATTTTTTAAAAATCCCGTCAAGTATTTACCAGCAAGTTACTAAAAGGTTTTCTTCGAAAATAGAACAATGTTTTTTTTTTATTAAACTAAAATACAGTTTTTTAAAAAATTGCAATTTTGAGAACCAAGGTGTGCAGATAGGTATCATCCTTTAGCATCTTAGGTATGGACTTATTTGGTCCTTTTTGGAGTATGACCGCCATTTTGGAAAATCGATATATATTTTAATACCTTCAAAATAATACCCAACCTTAAAAAAATATTTCTAAGACTCTAAAGCATTAGAAGTGAAATTTAAGCTCTAGAAACAGAATAAACATATGAAATATGTGTATGAAGTAGGACAATAACCCTCATTTAGGTAATGAATATTATATAAATGATTTTATTATATATTGTGATACATATTTGGAAAGGCCTTGAAAAAAGAAAACATTTGCCGCAAACCAGAGCTTTCTATCTTTCGCCGTATAAAAATGGCGGCCAGTTGAAATTACAAAATGGTCTTTTTTGACGTTTTAATTACGGTCAAAGTAAAGGTTTTAGGGGGAAAAATGCAAGAGTAAATATGTCTTATTTTAGGATAAAAAAAAGTTAACGTAGTCATTTTACTCGCAACCGAAAATGTAACTAAAATATTTTTCTTTTAAAACAATTTTGAATTTATGAGTTTAAATAGGATAATTTTACTCTCTTTTTTTCTCTCTCTCTTTAAGCCTTATTTTAGTAGCTATCAAGCGTTGAAAATGTCAATTTTGTAATTTCAACAGGACGCCATTTTGAAACGGCGAAAGATAAAAAACTCTGGTTTGCGGCAAATGTTTTCTTTTTTAAAGGCCTTTCCAAATATGCATCACAGTATGGGGGTTCCAATTTAAATTTTAAAGTTGAATCCAATATGGCGGCAAAATGGGTACACACCAAAAAAGGTAGTTTTTTATGCATGATGAAGATAGCATCAAACCGCAGCTTGATATCTCAAATATTAACGAAGATAATTAGCTTTGCCGAACTTTGGATCACCCTGTACTATACCAATCCATATTAAATTCTGTGTCTATATTAACTCTCGTGGACTCGTGGTGTAGTAGCAGTAGTAGCACCATATTACGCTCTCATTCCAAAGTTCGGGGTTCGCCATTCGCCCAGGGGGAATATTTTTAACAGGTAAATCAATTGCCGGCCCAAGTCAGCAGACCGGCGCACTTGGACGAGATTCGAAACATGAACTTCGTTTCTCGATGTCAATTTCTTTCAAACAAAATTCCTCTATCGCGGCTAAAGAAGTTTCTCTTAAAAAAGAAAAGAAAAAAAGAGCGATCGATTCGTAATTGATTGCTCATCACAGACATTTGGAATGTTGTGTGCACAGACATTGAGTCCTGAATAGTCTTTCTGTTTTTTTGGCAAAAAGTTTAACTTGTATTCCAAATTTATTTTCTTTTTTTCTAGGATGACCTCGAAAGCCTAGAAACAATTTTTCGGATTCAAAAGACCTCAAAACGTGTATATCCATCAAAAATAGATTTTTCGCGGCATCAAAATATTTCCCTTTTTACGAGAAAGTAAAAAGGATAATATTTCCTTGTTATATAATAGGGTTTATTTTTTAGTTGTTACCTAATGTCGTTTAGCACATCTATCAAGCCCTCACACACTTCAGTTTCACCTGACAGTCGATCAACACCATTCCTGTTCAGATCTTCCAAAAGTGCACTGTCACTGTATCTGGTTCTTTCTCGTAGCGACGGTCTTATCCAGTATCTTCTTGGTGATCTTTCAGTAGCCAAAATATAACATGTATTTGCATTTGCTATTACGTCCTCCACTCTCCACATCTTGAATAACCAAGCAATCCAAAATGTTTCAAAAATATGTTTCCAATAAAATATTTGAAACATTTATTGCCTTTAAAAACTCCAAATTTGTTTGCAACTTTTTTGTTTCAAACCAAAAAGTTTGAAACTAAAATGTTGCAAACAAATCTAAAAGTTGCAAACTTTTTTGTTGCAAACTGCAGTGTAAACGCACCTTTAGATAGGGATATAGAAGAATTCGCAAAGCGGTGTGGAGCATGCCAAGACACAAGACAATAGACCGCGAGAACCTGAATGCCCACTTTTTTCTTGGACAATTCCACCAAAACCATGGGCTAGAATTCACATCGATTACGCTGGGCCTTTTTTGGGCAAGTATTGGCTTATCGTTGTGAATGCCTTCTCTAAATGGTTAGAGATATACCCCATTAATTCACCAAACAGTCATCAAACTATCAAAATTCTTCGAAATCAAAAACTATCGAAATATTCGGAAGATTTGGCCTGCCAGGAAGCGTAGTATCGTACAATGGTCCACAATTTAGCTCTACGGAATTTAAGGCATTCTGTAAAAATAATGGGATAAAGCAGATTTTGATAACACCTTACCATCCTCGTTCAAATGGTTTGGCCGAAAGGTTTGTGAGGACGTTTAAAGAAAAGATGAAAACAGCAAAATAGGCAGGCACCGAGTTGGACTTAGGATTACAGCAGTTCCTTCTTGCAAATAGAAATACACCTAATACGCCGGGGAAGTGTGACGTCACTTACGTAAAAAAGTGTGTGTTTTTAGGTTAGCTGGCTCATAATATTGAATGTACCACTGGGTTTTATCAGTGCTATTTTACTTTATTATTATTTTTTAATCAATTATGTGTTTTTTCATCTATAATGTATACATTTATTGGCTTATTAATGATGTTACTGATATGTGATAAGGTTAAAAACAATTAAAAAAGCTTTTAATTGAGTAAAAAGAGCACATCTGTAAGTAAGTTATTTTACATTTTATTTGAGTTATTTGTGAGAATTATTTGTTTTATTACCTATAATGTATACATTTATTGGCTTATTAATAATGTTACTAATAAATGATAAGGTTAAAAACAGTTAAAAAAGCTTTTAATAGAGTAAAAAGAGCACATCCGTAAGTAAGTTATTTTACATCTTATTTGAGTTATTTGGAGAATTATTTGTTTTATCATCTATAATATATACTTTTGTTGACTTATTAATAATGATACTAATATATGATAAGGTTAAAAAAGCTTATAATAGAATAAAAAGAGGAAAAAACTATGAAATGCATACAGAACACTAGTAAACAATGGTATATTATGAGCCAGAAGCAGGATAACCTGACGACCAATAGTTCAGGGTGCATGACGTCACAGCAACCTTTGTCACCTTTACGTAACCTCTCTGACGCGACGTATAGAGCTACTGGAAGACATCCTTCTGAACTGTTACTAGGTCACCGCGTGGTAACACGACTTGATCTCCTGAAGCTTGACGTAACACTGTCTATGGACATAGAAATGGTTCGACAGAAAATCTTCCATGATAAAGGCCCAAGAACGAAAAATAAGTTCTTTTCAGTGGGAGATAGAGCATGGACTTTGCGAAAAGATAGGAAAGGCTACGAAGAAGGAGAAGTCGCGGAAAAAACTGGTAAACTCTCGTACAGAGTGAGAATTGGTGATACCATACAGCGGAAGCATGGTGACCAGCATCGAGAGAACATCTCAGCTTTTGAAAAAGGGGGGGGGGGGAGTAGTATTTTTATGTATTTTGAAAGTGACATGTTGTCAATTTCGTTCTTGTTTTTCTGACGTGATAATAAAATATTCTTAAAACCATTATAAAGGATACTTCTCAAAGTTATAAAGGCGAGCCTGGAGAAAGTTAGAGAGGACTCCATACTTAGCAGGGTTTACAGCTGAAAGCTAATGCCTTGATATATTTGTAGTGTCCGTATGATTACTGAGAAATTGGTAGCGAAAGTGTGAAGGGTCTACATGACCTTAGTGTCGTGGGCCTTGAAAAGGCTTATGATTCAGTGATAGTCAGGTTCTTGTGGACTGCATTGGCAAGAGTAGGTCTCCATGTCTCTATGATCGCATTTCTGAATAAATTTTATGGTGAAATAGGAAATAGGCTTTCAGGAAAATTTCGAACTACAAAAGGTTTACGACCGGAATGTGGGATGTCACTTATTTAAAATAAATGCAGGGTGCACTATCTAGTTGGAACAGACATTGTGGTTCAGATTGAGCAGAATGTTATTTATTCCCTTCGCTTTTCTAATGACTAGGTAGTTATTGCCTCAGATTAACAAGTCTTAAAATCTATGCTTACAAGACTGTTGGAGGATTTGGGAGAGGAAGATTGTTTAGAGCTAACATGGTTGTCTTTTTGGTGGTATGGGTGTTCAGATTGAGCAGAATGTTATTTATATTTATTCCCTTCGCTTTTCTAATGACTAGGTAGTTATTGCCTCAGATTGACAAGACTTAAAATTTATGCTTACAAGACTGTTGGAGGATTTTGGAGAGGAAGATTGTTCAGAGCTAACATGGTTGTCTTTTCCATGTTAGCTTAAACAACCTCCATTATGTTGGTTGGTGGAAAGGCTAAAAACATTGTCTTTCCGTCGTTCAAGCAGTGGAATCCTTCAAATACCTTGGGGTTCTTATCAATGAGTCGGGTAGTTGTAAGATACATATAGGCACCCGAGTTATTTAAGCTAAAAGAACTCTAACTATGCCGAATGGAGTTCTGTGGAGTCGATAGATGAAAAGGAGCTCACAAAAACCATTCTGACCAATATTGTTGTTTTAACCTACGGAGCAGAAGTGTGAATGATAGAAGGACCGACTATTGTTTGGAGGTGGATTAGCTGAGAAGAAGTGCTATAAAATATCCAGGATTAAAAGGGTGAGGAATGAGGAGATTCGGTGGCAGACGGAAGCGGAAGAGACGGTTACAGGAATGATTGAGGAGGGAGCACTCTGGTGGTACGGTCATGACAGGAGTGTTGGCTGTTCGCGAAGAGTGCCCCTATAGGTGGAAGATATGCAGTCTTAGATCGACCAACAGAGAAGGCGACGTGAGATCAATGAGGGATTGGAAATTTCCAGGACCCTGGGAAGACCCATCCGTAATTTTTATTTAGTAATATATTATAGCTTTTTATGTATATTTTTTAAATTCTCTGGACCTACTTCGAAGGCCTGACGGATAATTGTAAAATTAAGGTGTACAACTTGATGGTCCCATCTTTAGGTTACAAACTAAAAAAGAGGACCCTTAACATTCCAGTGGGTCTCTGTCTCTCTGAAAGCAACTGATCTCCGAAAGTATCCAACACAAATATTTGATAATTAGCAGTTATAATGTGTAATAACCTAATCACTGAAAATTATAGGGAAACCCTCAAAAACTAGGGGTTGAAATTTCTTTTTATGGAAATACATCATGTGAAGTGTTATATGAAAGAGAAGGACCTTTTGAGTATATAGTGACATGATTTACACAAGTCATGTCACTCAGATTTATTTTTTTTGTCAACTTAAAATTCAAATTTAATTCAGTTTTTTGGTTTTTCGATTTCCTTGGATTTTTTTATAGTGTACTAATTTCTTTGTGAAACAAAATAGTTTTTCATACAAAGTGTAGTTGTAGTGTCTATAAGTATATATATATTTGATTATATTTTTTTACTTGTAGGTACATTTTTTGTGCCATATCTCTTGCTGCAAATCTATAATCTCTTTTTTGGTGTAATATGCATACGATTTTCCTACCATTTTTAAATACATCTAAAGTTTATCTTTAATACACTATAGTATATATCTATATTTTTTTCAATATATGTACTTGTCCTTAGGTTTTAAAAATTATTTTATTGATAATTATGCACTTTATGAATGTCAGCAAATAGTTTTTGTCTTATTATAGTATAAATAACAGTACTAAGAGGTCACTCAAAAACATAAACAAAAAAAAAAAAATAAAGAAAGAAATAGCAACATATTTTGAGTTTAAAAGTGAAGTTGAAAAATCGTAATGTCGAACATGTTTAGTTAGGTTAGGGGTTCAATATGTCGTGATTAAGTGGAATTTGGAATAATAAATTGCCACTATCAATTATTATTATGACACTACTATACACTAGCAATTGTGATTATTAGGGGACGCAACCATACCATTATTTTGATCAGGGGATGACAAATATATTTGCCAATTTGGGTCTGCATACCTCAAAAAAATGGCCTACATCTAAACATTCACCTAAACGCATATATACACACGCTCACTTTGCTTTGTATATATACAGTGTGTCCCCGGAGCAACGCATGAATAGGTGAAAAAGACTAAAAATTTCATCTTCTGGGGTTCAGCCCTGCTTGGATAAAAACTAATGTATGTCATAATTTAAGTTTCGGAAAATTAAGTATGTCTTGGAAATTTACATAATAGTTATTTTTCCCACTAGTAAAGTGCTTCTTCTTTAGGAGATACGAAAAAATGTTATTGGCAAAAGTTGTTCAGGAAGAAAAACTGAGCAAGAATACAACATTTGAAAACGCTCCGCCCACTTTGATATATTGCATTATTTACCGTTTTTTGAATTGTTGAAGATATTAAAAAAATCCGAGAGGAAAAGTTCTTACAAAATTAATAAATTATGCAAGTTCAAACAAATTTTAGTTTACTTTCAATGACTGTTAAGAAATACTTTCATTGTCTGTTAAGAAATTTAAATATTTATTATAAGATATAAGAATAATAACAATAATAAAACAAATAATTCACGATTAAATTTAATTTTTCACTAACATTATAATATTCATAGCGGTATTTGCGAGATTTGAAACCAATTTTATGGCACAGAAAACACCACTAAAAAATTATTATTTTTAACAGCACAATAGGCATACTATGGAGTGGTAAATAATGCAATATATCAAAGTAGGCGGAGCGTTTTAAAATTTTGTATTCTTATTCAATTTTTCTTTCTGAACAACTTTTGCCAATAACATTTTTTCGTATCTCCTAGAGAAAAAGCACTTTACTAGTGGGAAAAATAACTATTATGTAAATTTCCAAGACATACTTAATTTTCTGAAACTTAAATTATGACGTACATTAGTTTCTATCCAAGCAGGGCTGAACCCCAGAATATGAAATTTTAATTAAAAAATGTTTAGTCTTTTTCACCTATTCATGCGTCGATCCGGGGAAACACTGTAGATAATATAGGTATACATATTTTCACACATAAAGATATTGTGTATGAAAATCCCTTACATCTGCATTTTTACTTTTGTCAGATGGAAATTGAGAGTGTGGAGAAGCTTTCCACGAAGTAGGTGTTGGAGGTTTTAGAAATGGTTTATTTTAAATTTTCCGTGCGCCTTCATCTTTAAGTTTTTCTTTCTCTTGTATTTCTCCCAAGAGGAGGGTTAAAATAAAAGATCCTCTAACACCTTTTCCCTCCCCAAACTGTGGCCCCATTAGAATGCAAAGGGGGTAAAATCCCCCCTCACTCCTTTTTTGGACCCTTAAGCCCTTACAGGTTTAAGACCATAGCTGAAGGGAGGGGGTAAGAACTTAGCTCATTTTCGCCCCCAACTTTTACTCCGAGGGAACCTTGAGGGGTTAGAAGCTTTTCCAGTATTCTTTAATCCTCGTAGAAAACCTTGTGCCTTTCGGCTTCCTTGGACCGAAGCTAAAGGCAGGAGAAGAAGAAGCGGCTGAAATAATTCAACAAGCTTCAACTCTTAATGGCCAACTTCTAAAACGGTTTTCACTCGCTAAAACCTTAACCCCTCCGACGTTTTCCTTCATTCTATCTCACCATAATCCTCCTCCCTCCACTGCAAAACTTAGGCTATCCTAAATTAAGCATTCCCCAGAATTTATTGCATGAATTGTAAATTTAGTTTAGGGTGAGAAAGAAAAGGGATGGCTTGGGTCGATCTCAAAGAACCCGGCAAAAATTATGCAATTCCCCTCCTCGGGGAAAAAAAAAGTTATATTTTCTCTTTATTTTGTGTGAATTCTTCTTTAACCTTCACTAAGATATATTTACTTTATTTACACTAAGATAATTTATTTAATTTGGCAACTATTTTTGTTAAATCCACTTTATAGCATGCTTTTAGCAAAATATTTATTTGTTGAAAACTTCTTTCTTATATTTATTAACGTCATTATTTTTTCTTAGTCTAGAGCAGTATTTCATATTTGCATATTTATTTACTCACATTAGTAACTAAAAATGATTCACCTCTCTGAGATTTAAACCAGGTATTACAGTGTTTTCAGAGGCATGCTTTAACCTCCAAGCTACGGAGATCTATTATTTCACTTTTTTCTTATTCTCACAATTTCATTTTGTTTTCACGTTGTCAATTTACATCCGTTACTTCGACTGAACTCCTTTAAGTTTAGAAGGTACATCCAACAGAAACATTATGCACCTGGTCCAGATAAATCGTTCTTTTAACTTACCGATGTCAAGATAACATTTCTCTTACTTGTTCCTTTCACAAATGACTTCATTGTTTTAATAATGCATAATTTATATATATATATTTGAGTGTGTGCTTATTTATTTATTGATGGTTGTTTTTAACAAACAATTGCGGCTTGAATAACAATGTATAGCATTTAAAATAAAAAGATAAAGTATATTTATTACATAACATACCAAATTACTAATAAACAATCTTATATTAAATCAAATAAGAAAAAATCCTGTTAAAAAATAGGTAGAGTTTTTTTGTGTTTAATATTACGTTTATCTTAAGATTTTTTAGATGTAAGTAAGTAGTGAATAAATATTTAGTTCGATTTACGGTGGCAAGAGACATTTTTATTTGTTATACTCCATCCTAAAATAATAATAATATTAAAGACAAAAATAAGAATAGAGTGGATAGTCAAACGTTGAAGTTTATTGTTCTTACTGACATTTAGAAATAATTGTCAGCTAATTAGTGTGACACATATCTTCCTCGCTATGTTTAGACCTGTTTCAATTCGAAGTTGGGTAACAATTATTTTTATCGAATATTAAATGTGGTAAATGTTTAGAAATAATATGCGACCATCTGTAGTACTTTCTTTGACAAATCATCCAAAAAATGATGATTATGAAATTCAGATATATATGTATACTTTCAAAGACATAGGAGTTTGTGCTATTGCACAAGAGAAATAAAGCAATGGGCGCAAAAAATTTATTTTGTTTGAAGTATGGCTCTAATTTAAACAAAATTACTTTAAAATTAAATTAAANAATTTAACAAATTACTAATTCATAATCGACTTTATAATATTACATTATTTATTATTGTATAATCGACTTAAATTGATATTAAATCTTCATAAAATAATAATATTAGAAACATCTAATTAAGCAACTCGAAAATTCTAAATACTGACATAATGTTTTTTTTTTTTTTTAATAACAAATGTATTCTTAAAATCTACCAATTAATCACTTTGAGGAAATCTTTTCTTAATATTGACGCCATTTTTTTTTATAACAAATGTATTCTTAAAATCTATCAATTAATCACTTTAAGAAAAACGTTTTCTAAATATTGACGCCATTTTATTTTTATAACAAATGTATTCTTAAAATCTACCAATTAATCTTTTTGAGGTTATTCTTTTTTGAACAATAAGGGCAATTTAAGTTGTTTGTTTTTATAAAAGTGGTTACATTACTAGTGTTTTCATAAGGGAAAATTGTTTGGTTCCTGTTTGAGAAAACGAAATACCTTTTTAGGCCCTTGAAGTAAGAGACCGGACCGAGTTGGTAAGTTTGCCCTTTAATGAGTCGCTAGCGTGTTAATCTAAGAGAAACGCACCCTTTAGCCCTCCTACCCCCCTCCTTGAACCAACTTTAATTCCCTATTTAACACCCTTTAGACTCGGAAACATAAAATTAAACAAGACTTGAAGATACGGACCCAAGTCAAGGCGAAACCCCCTCCCTTCCCCCTCCTATATACACGATATCCGACAATTGTTTTTAAACCTTTTAAAGTGAAAACTTTTAGGGTTTCCCTTAATTACAACCTGTTTAGATGTTTTTCCTTCAGCTTGATATTTTGTGGAATCTTAATCTAGTGAAATGAAACCAAACACTTTTGTAAAAATGAGAACTTTACAAGATAAAGTGTATAATTGAAGTTTAAGATCTTAATACCCTGATTTCTTTTGTAGTACAATGAATAGTTGAACATTACGAGATTCAATGTGGCATTGTAAAACTATCAGATGAAATAAACAACAAAAAACTTTATGATAGTCTGCTGATTTAGTGTGGTGCATAACGTCCTCTCATCGTAATATTGAACTGCTTCATTGCCTCATGGTTGCACTTATTAGTAAGCAAAAGTAGTTTGAATAAATAGTTAAAATTATGATGGTTTGGGGCAATCTATGATCATCTTTCTACAAATCATAGCAGTATGTGCGCATGTAAAAAAGAAAGGAATGAGCGTGTTGTAATTAATATGATACCAACAATGGGCTAATTATGACCTACTATCCAAATTCATTTTAAAATCAGACTATTAGTTTTTAAAATATATGGTAGTTAACATAAATGCTGAATGACAGATTTGAGATCAAAAATGTACCCTGATGTCTCTGAAGCGGTGTTTTTTCTTATTATTATTATTACTTTTGAATTTATTTATTTATTTTTTTGAATTTGGAGACATTGAACAATTTCTGTTATTCTGATTGATCATAATGCTTCCGTTACCGTTTAATTGTTATTAAATTAATATTTTGTAAATAATATACAGGTCTGATGATGCCCAGGATTGGGCAAAATATTGCTAAATAAATTAATATAATTAAATAATTTTTTTTATTATATCATCCCTGAAGACCCTGGGAAAAATAGAAAACAATAAAGCATTAAAGGGATAATTGACAAAAAGTAATTAAAAATGTATTTTATTAAGAAACTATTTTATTAAAAATAATAAATGGCAAGGGGTTCTGGAGTCGATTATAGTAAATCATGATTAAAATGTTTAAATAATAAAATTTTACTACGAAAATCCCATAAAAAAGTGATATAATTAAAAATACTGGGCAAAATGATGGTTTGGGAACGTTTATTACGTATATCTAAGTGTTTTATTATCTAGCGTTTTATTGGATCATAATAATTTGTGTGGTACGTTGTTTCGTTCCATCTTTAGAAGAATGGTCATATAAATATAAAATAATGTAACCGCATTGGGAATTGAAAGCGTGATGTTTAGACCTATTTCAATTTTCAGTGGAGTCACATTTATTTTATTCAATTTTTAATGTGCACAAATGTTTTAATTAAAATGAGTCAATTTTTTTTGGCCTACTTTGACTTTGGCTTACCATTCGAATTTAATTTTGTACTAAAAATTTTAACAATATGAACAATATAGTGGTTCGCTAAAATTTTGAGACTGTCTCGAGATAAAATAATGTTTAAACGTATTTTTGGGATAAAGGGGGGAATAAAACGGTGCTTGATCACAATGCTTTCTTTATCTTCGGTGGTAAGTTCGAAATAAAAATTATATGAGATGTTTTCCCTTAGTTTTTGCTGAATCCTTTGCGTCTACATACTTAAAACATACTTAATAATTAACCTATCTACTGGATAGGTCTATTCGGCGTTCAAAAATAGCTTCCCTTTCTGGGATTCGAACCTATTAAACCTAGTATGTCAGTGTTAAGACCTTGGTTTGTTGTGAGATAGTACAATAACTGTGCTCGTCTTCACGGTTACTTCTATTAAACGCCTACTAGTTGTTGGAGCAAGTAAATTCCACTCATACAAAATCACGGATTAATCGGTTTTCACCCTAACACTAAGTATAGTGCTTACTTAGAAGTAACGGGTTAATACCTTTGAGGCTAAAACTACCGCTTTCCAAGGTAATCCTTTAAGCATATTATACCCCGTCCGGATATATAATATATTAGGTTTGTATCTACCCTTAAAAATGGATATAGATCGGTTAATAAATAAATAAAAAATTAGTGGGTAAAATATAGAAAGGAGCATTGAGATGTTATGAATAATTCAAAGAATTAATACTTCAGAAAATATAAAGCTGAGACCAAGTTCACCCCCTCCTCCTATGTTTAATTATACGCCGTCCTTTTTCCTTCTTTCTTTATAAACGTTTAATACATTTTATTTTATTTTTTGTTCTTTTTCTTCAGGTCAATATAACGTAAAGGAAAAGAAGGAGGAAGAATTAAAAAGAAGGCAGGCCTTGGACTTTTCTCCCTGGGGCTAGCCCCGCCCCCGTGGAGGCGGGCTGTAAAAATACACCAACCAAAAACAAAATCTTTTATATTTTCTTACTCCCCCCTCTCTTTCTCACCCCCTTCTCCCGTTCCTTTCTACGAGGGAAAAATAACTTGGAAAAAGGGACAAAAAAAGGGAATTTTTCAAAGGGAAGAGCCGGAGAGGAGGGAGGTAGGAAAGGGAGAAGTTAGCCGACCTGGTGCCCTCACTTCGTATCTGTAGGAAAGGCAGGGAAAGAATGAGTTGGAGATACTACTTTGCTAGAGGAAGAAAAAGAGATATTGCATACTTACCTCTCTTTACATGTACCGTAATGTATGTGGTATTGAACAGTATTATATTGTCAAAAAAATAAATATGATTAACTTAAGTGCTCAAAACCATTTTTTCATTGTAGATTATTTTTTTAAATATCATTTCTATTACGAACCGATCGACACACTATACACTATACTATTAATAATTATACGAAGGTAAAAGAAGTATTTTATCTACTCACGGCAGCAAAATGAAGCATTGTTGTACTGTTTTCAATCCGCAAAATGTCATTTTTCTTGATTCTTTAGTAACAAGTAACAAGTCAAAAAAACACGCAGCAAAATAATAGTGTCCTCAAAATAACATACAGGCTGTAAAATTATAAGAAAATTTATTACAAAAAGGTTCCTACATCGCAGGTTATGGACTCTCCCACATTGTTTATTTTTATTATTTTTAAGAGTATTATTCTGCTAAATATTTATATATTTTTGAAAATAACTTAAATAATTATAGTAGTTAACAAAATGTTATTATTTTACTGTGCTTATTTAAAAAAGTCGCTTAAAATTGAGATAAATAACAGATGTTAATAAAAAAAATGTCAACGCTGAATTCGTTTTGCATTTGCTTTGTTTTCTTGATGACTCAAACTTTCGTTTTTTTTACAACTTGTATTTCTTTAAACCTTTTATATTTTAAAAAGGGAATATAATAATGAGCGTAATTTTTCTGTGGTTAGTATATAAAATATTGTATGTAACTATGCAGCAAAGGAAACATTTCTGACTCGTTTAAAGATTACCTGCTTCGGTTACTCCTTAGCAGTTAATTAACATTTTCCTGCCCCGGCTTCACCTCGTCAGTCAAAATTTAATTTTCCTTGATTCTTTTTTAACAAGTCAAAAAAACACGTAGAAAAATAATCAAGTGTCAGCAAAATAACAAACAGGCTGTAAAATTATAAGAAAATGTTACTACATAAAGGTTCCTACATCGCAGGTTATGAACTCTCCCACATTGTTCATTTTTGGAACGAAGTTCCTTATGGCACGTTCGGAGCCCGGGAGTGAATCCGAAAAAACACGACCAAAATCACCGTCACGCAAAAACCGTCACGAAATCTACCGATAATGGCGATAACTTGTGTAAAAGTTGACCGACTTAGTTGAAATTTGGTGCACAAGTACATTGTAACAATGCCAATAACAAGTTCGTTGGACAACGTTATCCGCCAAAGCGTTCGCGCGCAACGCTCGCGTAAACGTAAGCGTAAAATTTAAAATTGAAATTTTTGGACGGGAAAAAATTCTAACTTCATCTATTTAATGAGACAAACAACTTTTTCAAATACATTTTTTTAGTAAAGCGAACAGCAACTCTGTTATGAAGTGATGAAGATCGCAAAATTTATTAAAGTGGACCAAAACGATTAAAATAAAGAAAACAACATTTTGCCGATATCTTACGTTCTAACGTAACGATTTAAATGAAACTTTGTATACATAACCTATAGTACAATTAATACAAGCATCTAAAATTTCAACCTGATACAAGCTGAAGTTTTTTTACAATGACGAAAAATATTTTACAATTTTTATAAGTTGATGTCGGGAGTGTGGGGTTTGTAGTTAGTAAAGGTGGAATATTAGAATGTAGAGTGATTCCCCCACTACTATATTTCGCTTTGGTATCCTTGCGACTGCAATCCAACTCTTCTATATTTCCATCTCTCTCACACTATACTCTTTCTCTCTTACTCCTTCTTCCTGTCAAGCTCGCTATTTACACTCCAAACATAGTTGTTTTTTTTCAATTATTCAATTATTGTTTCTATCATTGAGAAAATAATTGTTATATTATTTAAAATGGAAAGTGCACGAAGGGAATCGTCAGAAAGTGACTGTGTTAAATTATTAACCAGCAAAACCTTTAATATGTAAGTATCAATTGATGTAATAAAATAGTATTGCTCATAAGCGTAACAAAGAATTTTAGTAATAAGTTTTATGTAATAATTTTACTAATAATAATTTTCTAATTGAGTCAAAAATATTTATTTCATATACTCTATATATAATGGGATTTTTATGTATGTATTATGTATGTAGTTATAGCATAGTGTATCATTAAATTTTGTCTCTTTTCTAACTACGCCATGTATAAGTTATACATACGTATACTTAGCAGTGTGATTTTATATTTTATAATTTATATTTATTGAAAAGCATAAGGAACTTCGTTCCTACCGGGTGTCCCGCGACACCACACGTATTTTTTATTATATTTAAGAGTAATATTCTGCTAAATATTTATATATTTTTTGAAAATAACAAATAACTATAGTATAAAACAAATTTTATAATTTTACTGTGATTATTAAAAAAAATCGCTAAAAACTGAGATAAATAACAGATGTTGATAAAAAAAAAGTGTCAACTGCAGAACCTTTTGGCAAGCAAAATGTCTAGCGGCATTGACGAGTGGTTAGCACACTCGCTAACTGAAATCAAGCTCATTATAAAAATCACTAGCGATGGTTCGAATATGGGGATGGTGTAATGAAGCCATATACGAATACAAGGTCTTTGTCTTTGGGTTATCCGTTATCCGACTTCCTTTATTAATTAATCCTTTAAAAAGCAAAGGTTCTTCACCTTTTGACTAGTGTACGATGTGGCGCAGCACCTTTTGACAAGGCGTGCTGCATCCCAGGGTGGTAAGTCATGTAATTCGACTTTCCTATACGGTCTATTTCTTTGGGTAACCAGCCTTCGGGTTCAATTTTGGTTAAAGAAAAAAATTATAGACGAGAACTTTTTACAATTGTAGACGAGGTGCCCTACCTTTTGACTAGTATTGATGTTGTACAACCTTTTGACAAGTGTAGAAGATTTGCAACGCCATTGTTATCTCGTTTTGTACTGTACTGTTCAAGCATTTTAAAACCAAATTGACGGTCATGATGCTAATTAAATTTAAAACTTTTTGTAAAGTTTGAGAACCCCTAGGTAATTTTTATGTCGATGGCTAATTACTTTGTTTATTTTAAATACCAATTTTTGGTTCCCATAACTTTTGAACCAAAAGAGATAAAAACATAAAACTTTCCAGTATAAAAGATTGTTTTTTTTTTTAAATTGGTTGGAATCGCAATACTTTTGACGTAGATTTTATGTTTTGAAGTAAAAATAAATCAGAATACAAAGATGGCCACCCCCTCTTTATTTTCAAAAGAGAAAAATCCCCTTTAGGAAAAATGAAAAAAGGAGGGTTAATTTTAATTCCTTGCAATCCAGCTACTGCTCCCTACTCAGTACTCAGCCCTTATACTTGCCGGCTAAGTAAAAAAGAGGGAAAAAAGATTGGTTATCCACCCTTCTAGGTTGAAGTGATAGGGTCAAACCGGGGCAATGCTTTGCCTTCAAGTCCGGTCCCTTATCCCTTACACTCTCAAACATATTTAGGGCTCATACGCCGAAGGGAGATATATGCTTAATGCTTGCTCAGAAAACAAACCCTATCTTTTTATTTCATGCTCATCTCGTCCTACGCTTTTTCCCCTTAAAAAAATGTATATATACATACCTCTTTTTCACTCCCTACCTTAATAACTTAGGGACTTACAAAGTACACACACAAGTATATATATATATATATTTTCATAAAATCCATCTCTTTGTGCACATATCACATACTCAAATGTATTATCCTCATTTCCCCTTTTACATACCTTTTATCTTTTTACATATTTTTTTTCCACATGTAAATACTTAAAATGAATACTCCAAACCTCACCCTAAATATTTTTTTGTAATCTTCTAAAATACCTCTTTTAGCCTAGTTGGATTTTTTTGTCTCTTTTAAGTTTAAAAAAAGAGAGAAGGATTATGTACTCAGTTTAGAGATTAAAATGAATGTAGGAATCAAAATACAATAAAAGATGTGTTTGCAATCTGTTTGCATTGTGTTTTTTTTAATGATTGTTTAATCTGTTTGAAGGATTTTAGAAGAAATAATCGTAATTAATAACTTCTCGGTGTAAATTAGTGTAAGTCCGTGTTTATGTTTATTATAATGCAGAATATAGGTATCTATTTGGCACTTTTCTAGATTGTTACTCCCCTTATAATAAAAAAGCAGAGTGTATGGAATGTTCTTCTTTTGATTATTCCTCCTCTATTAAAACATGCTAGCCAGCACACAGCTAAAATCCGGGGGGGGAGGGGGCACACAGTATTGTATTAGTAGTACCCTATCATTTTTTAAAATGCCAAAAAGATTANAGCAGTGTGATTTTATATTTTATAATTTATATTTATTGAAAAGCATAAGGAACTTCGTTCCTACCGGGTGTCCCGCGACACCACACGTATTTTTTATTATATTTAAGAGTAATATTCTGCTAAATATTTATATATTTTTTGAAAATAACAAATAACTATAGTATAAAACAAATTTTATAATTTTACTGTGATTATTAAAAAAAATCGCTAAAAACTGAGATAAATAACAGATGTTGATAAAAAAAAAGTGTCAACTGCAGAACCTTTTGGCAAGCAAAATGTCTAGCGGCATTGACGAGTGGTTAGCACACTCGCTAACTGAAATCAAGCTCATTATAAAAATCACTAGCGATGGTTCGAATATGGGGATGGTGTAATGAAGCCATATACGAATACAAGGTCTTTGTCTTTGGGTTATCCGTTATCCGACTTCCTTTATTAATTAATCCTTTAAAAAGCAAAGGTTCTTCACCTTTTGACTAGTGTACGATGTGGCGCAGCACCTTTTGACAAGGCGTGCTGCATCCCAGGGTGGTAAGTCATGTAATTCGACTTTCCTATACGGTCTATTTCTTTGGGTAACCAGCCTTCGGGTTCAATTTTGGTTAAAGAAAAAAATTATAGACGAGAACTTTTTACAATTGTAGACGAGGTGCCCTACCTTTTGACTAGTATTGATGTTGTACAACCTTTTGACAAGTGTAGAAGATTTGCAACGCCATTGTTATCTCGTTTTGTACTGTACTGTTCAAGCATTTTAAAACCAAATTGACGGTCATGATGCTAATTAAATTTAAAACTTTTTGTAAAGTTTGAGAACCCCTAGGTAATTTTTATGTCGATGGCTAATTACTTTGTTTATTTTAAATACCAATTTTTGGTTCCCATAACTTTTGAACCAAAAGAGATAAAAACATAAAACTTTCCAGTATAAAAGATTGTTTTTTTTTTTAAATTGGTTGGAATCGCAATACTTTTGACGTAGATTTTATGTTTTGAAGTAAAAATAAATCAGAATACAAAGATGGCCACCCCCTCTTTATTTTCAAAAGAGAAAAATCCCCTTTAGGAAAAATGAAAAAAGGAGGGTTAATTTTAATTCCTTGCAATCCAGCTACTGCTCCCTACTCAGTACTCAGCCCTTATACTTGCCGGCTAAGTAAAAAAGAGGGAAAAAAGATTGGTTATCCACCCTTCTAGGTTGAAGTGATAGGGTCAAACCGGGGCAATGCTTTGCCTTCAAGTCCGGTCCCTTATCCCTTACACTCTCAAACATATTTAGGGCTCATACGCCGAAGGGAGATATATGCTTAATGCTTGCTCAGAAAACAAACCCTATCTTTTTATTTCATGCTCATCTCGTCCTACGCTTTTTCCCCTTAAAAAAATGTATATATACATACCTCTTTTTCACTCCCTACCTTAATAACTTAGGGACTTACAAAGTACACACACAAGTATATATATATATATATTTTCATAAAATCCATCTCTTTGTGCACATATCACATACTCAAATGTATTATCCTCATTTCCCCTTTTACATACCTTTTATCTTTTTACATATTTTTTTTCCACATGTAAATACTTAAAATGAATACTCCAAACCTCACCCTAAATATTTTTTTGTAATCTTCTAAAATACCTCTTTTAGCCTAGTTGGATTTTTTTGTCTCTTTTAAGTTTAAAAAAAGAGAGAAGGATTATGTACTCAGTTTAGAGATTAAAATGAATGTAGGAATCAAAATACAATAAAAGATGTGTTTGCAATCTGTTTGCATTGTGTTTTTTTTAATGATTGTTTAATCTGTTTGAAGGATTTTAGAAGAAATAATCGTAATTAATAACTTCTCGGTGTAAATTAGTGTAAGTCCGTGTTTATGTTTATTATAATGCAGAATATAGGTATCTATTTGGCACTTTTCTAGATTGTTACTCCCCTTATAATAAAAAAGCAGAGTGTATGGAATGTTCTTCTTTTGATTATTCCTCCTCTATTAAAACATGCTAGCCAGCACACAGCTAAAATCCGGGGGGGGAGGGGGCACACAGTATTGTATTAGTAGTACCCTATCATTTTTTAAAATGCCAAAAAGATTACTTTGAACTGTTCTCTGTCCTATGGGTCTGATATTCTCAAAACACATAAAAAAATCTTCTGATAAAGTATTTTTATGCCACTGAACCGGGCAATACATCAATTAGACCATAATTATAAAAAAAAAAAACTTATTTTGTCAATAAAAAATAAACAATTTTTTTTTCAAAATTTCCAAAAAGTTGTATCTTTACTTTTGGTCGAAGAATGCTCAGGATTTTTTTCAGATTTTTTGCACTTCACATAAGCGAGAATAAGTATTAACTATTTTATGAGCACGGCTCTTTTGTAGGAGAGGATACCTTATCTTGGACACTTAATAGTATCGCTAGTAACACTGATGTCATAACTGGTGAAAGTTGGAAGCCACCTTTATTGTCGAATTTATTTATTTCCCCCTGTTTTTTAAATCTGTCAAAATTGTTTTGATTTTTTGCATAAATTAAAGTGGCAACTAAGCAAAATTTAAAGAGCGTGAATATCTCTTAAAAATTATCTCTTAATTTCATAAGATTATTTTCAAGAGACGTTGAAATTGATCTGTGGCTCTCTTGGGGCTATTTTTGAGAAACCATGCTAATTTAATAAAATGAGTACTTTTAAGTTACAGGTGTAAGTAATTGATTCTTAGTGCGAAGAGAAACAAATAGGCGCAGAAGGTTGAAACTTATATGGATCCAAAAATGGGCTCGTTATAACGTACCATCCAATTTTCATTAATATCGGACGAGTAGATTTCAAGATATGACTGAAAGACACGGAACCTAAAATGTTCCTTGATGTCTGGAACGGATTTCATTCTAGGCATTTTGAATTAGGAGATAAAATATTTTTGTTCTTCAGAACGATCACATGGCTTCCGTTACCTTCGGTAAGCTCGAAATCAATATAATGAGAGAAGCCTAAAGGCCAGCAAAAATTTTTATTTATTTATTTTTTTTTTTTTTGTAAAATAAAACCTTCAATGTAATAAGCCTCTTTTAAAATCAGGCTCAAATAAAAGGCATGAGGGTAAGGGGGAAAGGGGTTTTGGAATATAATATATTTGTACATTTTCTCTTAATATTATACCAAGCAGAGAGTGGAACATATATAGGGATTTTTATGTATGTATTATGTATGTAGTTATAGCATAGTGTATCATTAAATTTTNTGTATATGTATATATATAATGTAGTATATTTTAGTCATTTTTCCCATTTCCAATTCCAGAATCCCAGGAGGAAAAAAAGAGCCTTTAACTTTTGGAAGTTTTTTACATTTTCGCTTTCCCCTCTCCCCCTTACAATTATGATTTATGAAAAAAATTTCTACCCACTTGGGGATTTTCTCTTAACTTCGGTATCGCGTTTTACTTAATTTACTTTTTTTTACTTTTATACTTTAGACGTTTTAATTGGAAATTCCACTTTTACAGCGACGCATATAGAAGAGAGAAAATTAAAAAAGAAAAAAAACGAGTTCACCTGTAATTTTATATAAAACTTTGTATTAACATTTTTGATACATACTTATATATATGTATGTACTTACTTTAAAATAGTATAATTATGAAAGATTTACAGTTTTATAAAATTAAACCATTTTTTATAATATATTATATATAAAGGCTTAATGATCTCCATGTGGGGCTCATACTAGAAATTAATAGCTAGGTTTCCTATTATGTTGGCCAAACGATGAAATGAACGTCTTAATAGTTTTGTTTCCAAATTCTTCATACCAAAGAATCAGAATTAAACATCATTCATCAAGAAAAAATCCATTATCAAGAATAAAATCCGCTTCAAATCATAGTACGCTATTTATTACATGCGGAAAATCCCCCATTTTATTATTTGGCACGGTAAATAAGTGTAATAAACAAATATTCTTGATCTCTGTGTCAAGAGTATCCCTATACTGAGAGGAAATGCATACACAAAATTAAATCCTATCAAATTAGATCAGAATTTATTATTATTAAAGAATAAGCCACTGGAAAGTAAACAGTATGCAGCTATCATAATTTCAGTTTTATCAACTCCTGATTTAGATAGAGAAGGGATAAGCTAAGTGCTTGAGTTTCATACACTATACTATTTGGTGATCTTGATCTTGACTAAAGGCCCCCATACACGATCAAACAAGATGTTTACGCAAACCTAATCTCGGTAAATTTAGGCCATACACATCAAAAATCATCGTTTGCGCCAACATCAAACTGCCCCATACACAGTCAAAACCTTAAATTCAGAACAAAACTGGTTTTTATTAGAAAATCTGTTCGATATAACCTGAACTCAACTTCCACAATTATTAGTACATTAATACTTGGAGGGCACGACTGGCGCAACCAGGATCTCTTCTTGGGAGTGGGGAGGGGGCCGAAGGCGCAGAACTGTGTGCGTAGCGAAGGCTGTCTTTTAGCCACGTTCTAACGAATGGCAGGTGCCACAGTAAAATTAGAAGAGTTGAGTGACCTGAAGATGGACGATTGAGGTGAAGCACAAGACCTGAAGGGACCAAGTGTGTTGAAGGGGGCAGTCTTTCGGGTCTATGTTTTGAAGGGATTGTCAGGGGCTAGACTGAAGGTAGAAAAGTTGAGCGAGGGAGGCGCTAGGGTCGCTCTCAAAACCGTGTGTTCTTGTTCTTGTCACTCGTCTAATTTAGGATTCTCCCTTCACAGTTTCATCTTCACTAAACCTTGTTTCAATCAACCCTTCCTTCCCTCATCCCTCGTCAAACTCATTCATTATTTCAATCTGCATTTTTCGTTTTTTCGTTTTCTTCCTCCTTGGAAAACAAAATCTTTCTCCAATATATCGTCGCATAAAGTTAAGAGATGATTTTACGACGATGAATTTTTCTCATGGATGTGCTTATGGGCTTGAGACAGAAGATATTTCTGTCACGCTAAAAACTACATGAAAAATGCGACGCACTCTTAAATATAGTACTAGAAAGTTAGGATATAACATCTGTTATTGCTCGATTTTCACGTTATTGTTCTTATTTTCGCTAATATGAGTGCACCATGGCAACCGTCTTAAGAGGCGGATGTGAAAAGGGTGTATAAACTGTTGGCTTCACTGGATTTAATGTCCAAAAGCGATGTCCATGATTCAATGTTTTTCCATGAAGTGGAAAAATATCTACTCTGTCTTACCTCTGATTTGATTTATATGAAAAGGTTGTTTGTGCTGTAATGCAAGCAATCCATTCTTAAAGAATGGCCACTGATCATAAAGCCCAAAACGTAAATAACCAATTCCTTTAACTTCAGTGAACTGATTTTGTAGTACCTTTATTAATTATTGCCTTTTTCCCCCCGTTAATAAGGACCAGTTTGTTCGAGTCGTGCTTTTACTTTCTTACACACTTGTGTATTGTGTACCTATATAGGTAGAATTTAATGTATAGAGAAAATTTTTAAGAAGCATATTAAATTCATTAAGAAGCATATTAAATTATTTGTGTACCTATATAGGTAGAATTTAATGTATAGAGAAAATTTTTAAGAAGCATATTAAATTCATTAAGAAGCATATTAAATTATTTGTGTACCTATATAGGTAGAATTTAATGTATAGAGAACATTTTTAAGAAGCATATTAAATTCGAATTGGAAATTTTGATGAATTTATCCTTTTATTAGGGTTCCCGGTCCTGTTTCCTTAAAAGTGGTTTTTGAAAAATGTGTGACGGGCGTTTGTTGTCTCTTGTCTCTGTAGACGCATTGAGCCTAAAATTACTGGTCCATTTCGAGTTGACAAAAATGACTAGCTTGATTTGATAAATCAAAAAAAAAAAAATACTGGTAAACATGCTTATAGAAATCATACTCAGAGACTTAAGAAATAAATGTTAGTTCTAAATATGATGGAACTGCTCCAATAGAAAATCCGACGATTTTCATTAACAATACATCTATATGTATTCGTTATAAATAAGAATTGGCACTTCTTTACATTTTTCTCCCCTTATAAATAAAATTAGGGGGGGGGGGGGAGTAACAATCTAAAAAAGGGGTACAGAATGTTTTTCTTTAGACTGTTACTCCCCTTAAAAAACAGTAGTGTGATATTCCTTTGCCCCAAAGTATATTGGACTAAACATCCCTTTGTCTTAATATTTATTTAGTCAAAGTCTTTTGTATTCCAAAAAAAAAAAACATACGGGAGTATCAATCTAAAGAAGTACCTACGAATTTAACCATATAAGTTGTTTTACCGGGAAAAATGTAGTTTCTGGATATTGATTTATTAATCTGATTCTGCTGAAAATCTAGAAGGAAGTCACCTGTTGAGCGTTTATAATTATTTTTAATGTTAATTAATTAATATAATTAGATATTATGGGTTTATATTTAACATTACTATGTGTATGTATATGAAAAATTTTGGTTGAACGATTTTTTTTTTTTTTTAAATTTATTTAATTCATTTTAAACCTCAATCGATTTCATATTGTCAAATTCAGGCTTAAATATACACATGGTCAATACACTCTAAACATTTCTTCTTCTTTTAATGATTTTTTAAATGAGTTGCTACCAAAGTTATATTAATGCCTTTATACAGGCCCCTGAATAAATAATAAAAAGAGTTTTTTGTTGTTAGCTCACCAGGCCGGTAGACTGCAGCACTAAGCAGACCCCTCTTTCGAATAAGGAAAAACTCTGTATAATAAACGACATGACGGTGAACCCAGGTGCTACAATACACGTTATTCATTTCCTTACTTTTTCCATCGGAGGATCTATCTATTAAAATCACTGATGGATATTTATAGCCGCTAATTAAAAGCCATTACTTGGTGAAAATTTTCACCCTAAAAGGGGCCTCCGGCAGAGAAAATAATAAATTCTTCTGTAGCGAACCTCCCTCTCTCGGTGCACTTGAGAGTTCTAAAGGGTTTTTAGGGCTATAGGGTATAGAAAACTTTAAACGATATTAAAAGAAGAGTTATAGACCTCTTTTTCAAAAATATTGACCTAATTTACTTACTCCCTCCTCCTCCTTTCTTTTACCCTTTATAAAAATTATTACTTAAAAATAAAATTTTTTAACAACTTTTATCTTTTTAGGGTTTTGTAGATACTTCTCAAAACCCTTATGCCGAGGGTGATGTGTCCGTCTGTCCGTCGCTCTTTGGTTCATAGCGCCCGAACCGTTCAAGCGAAAGTGCTGAAATTTGGAACCCTGGTGCAACTTTTTGACCCAACCAGAGGAAAAATATACAGAAGTCCATAATTAGATTTGCGCATGCGCAATTAAAAAAAATGTGGTAAACTCAAAAATTTACATTTTTTTTAATTTTTGAGTGGGGTATCAAATGAAAGCCGCTGAAGAATAGAACACAAATATATATATGCTTTTTTAAATTTTGCATTCCTTATAGGGGGAAAAAATCTAAATATACCAAAAAAAATTTCCCCCCCCCCAACCACTATAGATCGGCTAGTGCTAAAATTTCGAAATAATCATGCTAATACCTTATATTAGGGCGATGATATTTCCGGGAGTTCATTCAAAGATTTTAAAAATTGTAAATTTTGTGCGCAAAAATTTAGGGTGCGCCCAAAATTTTATTTTTCAAAAATTTTGAGTTGGGTATCAAATGAAAGCTGCTGAAGAGTAGGACACAAATATATATTTGCTTTTTTAAAGTTTGCATTCCTTATTGGTTTATTACTGATAAAAAACATTGTGACCCCCCGGGGAATCGAACCCGGACTCTTGAGATCGAAGACCAGAAATCATAATTACATAATGGGTATGCTTACTCATCTACAAAACCCTAAAAAGTACTTGGGGCAAGTACTTCCCTGTGATTTTTTTTTTTTCTCGTAAAATTTCCTTTTTAACTTCAGACGGATGTTTTATTACTGAAAGAAAAGTTTGAAATTACTTTATCACTGCTCTACTCAATCCAATTTTTATCACGATAAAGATTATGATTAGTGAATGATCATCTATGAGAAATAATGATTAAGACCTTGCTCAATCAATTTTGTTTATAATTATCAGTTTACTGAAAACCCGATTTATATACATTATTTAGTTCAGTAAGAATTAGTTTCAAACAAAAGCTCGGTAGAAACAATAAATTTATTTAATTGAGCTGAGCAAAGCGAAGCTCTTATACTACACATTGCATTTGTTTGGACGCAAACTCCTCCTGAATGGCTGAACCGATCCGCACAAAATTTGGTACGGTCATAGTGACCAACCACAGGAATGTATAAATCTGAAATGGTCTAAATCGGTACAAAGAGGTACGGGGTACAAAAGTTTTCTCCTCAAAGGCTGAGCCGATCCGTACAAAATTCGGCACGGTCATAGTGACCAACCACAGGAAGGTATAAATCTAAAATGGTCCAAATTGGTACACAGGGGTACGGGGTACAAAAGTTAAAATAGTATACCCTTCAAGATGAATAACGTTGGAAAGTCTAATAACGTTGGAATAAGTACAGTTATTGTGGTTATGTTAAATTTTCTTTTATGAGGGGTCATTCTATTGGTAAAATAGAAACAGGAAAAAAATAAAATAAAAAATAAATAAGATTAAAATGCAAGCTCAGCTCAATATTGCACACTTAGTTAACAATTAAAATTTAAAAATATAACAATAAATATTCCCCTCCTCTAACTCAATTTTGTCACAAAACACTTATATTGAGAACCCTTGTGTGACTTGTGATTGTCTGCATATGCTAAACCATCAATGCATACACGTTAAGCGGGTCAATGTTAGTATAATTTTATATGTTCACTTGTACGTAATTATTGTATCGGAAAAGAACATAGATTATACTATTTTCTAATGTATTTATGTTTCTTTGTCTCAATAAGAAGTTACAATAATTATTGAATAGTATTTCAGGAATTAAGAATTATTAAATTATAAGCCAAAATGGTTATTTTTATGGTTTCTATTTTTTTACTATGTTTTTATTAGTTTGCTTCCTTGTTTGTTTGTTTGTTTGTCCAGTAGAAATCTTGCAATCGAGTTTTAACTAACTTCCCGAGTGGCTAGACATTTGAAACTTTAAGAATAGCTTAGAACACGATGACAATGCATTATTTTATTAGTTTTTATTCTATTAGCCATATTTCAGCAGGATTTAATTCTAATTTTGCAGTACGCAAAGTTAGTTCGAAAAAAATCCGCAAGTTATTTTATTTGTTTTGACATGTCCAATATGTACAATCTTCATTTTGACGGGTTTCAAATTTATGAATTATGACAGAAAATTAAAAAACGTAGTATATAAAAAGTTCTTTTTATCTTGTAATTATTATGATTTCTTTCTTTTAGTCTTTATGTCCGTCCCAAGTCGTAAATATTAGGAATTTCCTGAAATTAGAGAATAATCATCATAACATTTCGAATTTTTTTAATTAGTTAGTTATCAAACTCATGTAACATTACATTTCAGTATTTAATTTCCCATTTTAGTTAATTCTTAATGTCTCTTGTGGTTAGCGTATCTTGTTCACATCAAATTACAATAACAAAGATATTAGAGCACTTCTTTAGATTGTTACTCCCCTTGTATAAAAAAGTGGAGTAACAGTCTAAAGAAGGTGTACGTAATGCTCATCTTTAGACTTTTACTCCCCTTATAATAACAGAAGTGTGATATTTCTTGATACCATAGAATATTGGACTAGACGTCCCTTTGTCTTTTAATAGTTATGTAGTTAAGGATATTTTTATTCTAAAAAACATAAGGGAGTGACAATCTAAAGAACTACTGATATTACATTTAATATAACACCCATCACTGCAAAGCAGGTGAATTCTACTTATAATGTGAGTACAAAAAATATGTTGCTGGAGAAAAAAAAAATTATAATCGGCTTAGAAAACAACAAAACCAAAATCCTTTTTCAATCAGTCCCCTCTTTCAATAATAAAACAAAAGTAAATAAAAAATAATAATAAAAAAAACGTAAAAAAGTATCCACACAAAAAACCACAACTTTTTTTTAACAGTTTTTTTTTTTTAAATCTCAATCGTCAAATAAATAAAGGACAGAACATTTTTTTAAACCTTTTTTTTTGGATTACGAATTTTTTTTTCTACTTCCGTGTTAAAGGGGATAATTGAAATGGGTTGTTAGGTTGATAGAAAAAAAAAATGTGTGAGGGGAAAAAATAAGGGAAAAAAGAGCCCTTACCACATTTTTTCCCCCTTGATACGTGTTAAAATGCCCTACGAGAGACATTGTTAGAAGGGGAAAGGGGAAGTATTAGTTAACTTGTAAACACTCAAGTTAACTTGACTCTTAATGGCCCAGTTAGTCCTTAACTTTAAGCCCTTTCTGTGGCCCTTAGGCACCGTATTTTTATTACCACGATTTCTTTTTTTTTAGTAACGACGAGTATCATTTTCACCGTTTAAAAAGGTCTCCAAGCCTGCAGACCCTTAATTCTAACGCCTTTTTTTCTGTCGAGGAAAAAAATCTGGACCTTTTTTTGCAAACAACCTGTTGAACCTATAGCCGCTATCTTTTTTTGTAGAAAAAAAGAAAAAGGTGTTAAGAGAAAAACTTCCCCACAAGAGGGTTGTTTCGAGTTAAAAGGTTGCGTGGATTGTAATTGATACAGATTAAGGTCAATTTATTGTTTAACTTTAAAAATCTGTTTTCTGGTTACTTAAGTGGAAAATTAACATTATAAATAAATCTGAAAGGGCCATTTTGCTTTTTGGAAGCAATTCTAGTTCTTCAGTGGACAGGATATTTAGCCAAAATAGTGTTAAATACAGACAACAATATTTCACCTACTTAAGGTTATAAACATTAGTTATTATGTAATTTTTTATATTTATTATTTATTTATATTTTACTATATTTTATTATTATCCTTATATTTTATTTATTTTTTATATTTTACTTTTTTGTTATATGTTCAGACGGTTTAACTTAATACAGAACTATCTTTGTGGGATGGTTCTTTAATGAACCATCTTGGGCTAATTATTCCCTACTATCCAACTTTCATTGAAATCAGACCATTTGTTTGTATGATATGATGGTTAGCAATTTAGCAAAAATGTTGAATGATAGACTGACAGACAGACATGAGAATAAAAATATTCGTTTATGCCTGAAACGAATTTCTTTCTTGGAATATTTGGAGAAATACATTGCGTTCTTCAGATTTTATTTTCTGGTATCTCCGGCAGGTTTGGAAATTAATTGATAAATCTGTATCCGGTATCTCAAATCCAGATGGAAATAAAAATTTAAAATAGCTAGAATCATTCGAAAATTCTAATAAAACACCATTCTTGTTTATACTTTGGGGATAGAAATAACTCTTTTAGAAGCTTTGGTAAATTCACGATTTCGAATTCCGTCTGATCGCTATTCTCGATTTTTATAAAATTCACAGGTAATAAACAAGGTAGTACAGGTATAAACTTAGTTATCTATATTGATATGACGTACAATAATATAATGGCATTTATGTCATGGAGTACAATTCGACAGACATGTTTATTATTTGATTTTTTTAAACTCTTTGTGTGAACTTACAAATTACTAACCATTAAACATGTTTAAATTCATCATTGCAAAAATCTTCATTGATGAATGTTATTTGTTACTGATGACCAATAAATACTATAAATGAAATCTTTAATGTACTGAATTGTTACAAAAATGATTTTATTGGTTCTTTCTACTTAGACTATATTATGTAAAGTTAATTATAATGCTTATGAAACCCAGAGGAAAATTATGAAATATGTTTGTTTAGAAACATGTTTACGACGGCCTTATAGGATTGCTATATTGGGATATGTTTTGAATTAATAACGTACTAATACCCTGGTCGAACTGTGTCATGTTAGTGTGAGAGAGAACTCTGCAATCATGTAATTAGAAGGATAAAGAGGTGTAATCTAGAGGTACGGACTAGGAGATAGTGAAATAGAGGATGGAAAAGCCTGCCACGTCGTCTAGATGTGGCTAACTTTAAATATTCAAACCTTATAATTACCTTTGGTATACTCTACAACTCGGTTAGGTAATGGTCAAAGGTTCCATATCATTAGCTTTATAACGGCCGGAACCTGTTATAAAGTACCAGTTATATTATATACGACTAGAGATACTTTTGTATATAACGGAAAAGGTAATGACAAGAAATGAAAGTTGATGGATAGGCAAAAATCATTCTACGCATTTTATCTCCATACTAAATTTATTTTGCATCCGTCGGCACAACTGAACTTTGGTCAAGCATAGATCATTCTCCATTCTTCCTTTCTCTTTTCACGACGAACCTAATTAATTACGTTTTCGTCACTAAACCCATGTGGGGGTCCGGTGTCATTATAATTTTGTCGATTGGGCCTCGTATATAGTGTAAAGGTGCCCTTTTCTACTCGGTATAACAGTTGAATTAGTAAAACCTCGTAATCAAGTTAGAGAGAATGTTATCCTTTTACGCTTGTTATGTTTTGTTTTTGAATTTCGTCAACATTCGGTTTTAATGTTTTTCAAAATTTCCTTCGACACTTTAATAACTACGAACAAAAGGTTATTCACTACATACAAGAGTCATTACAATTTCAATTAACAATATTATTTATCATTACTTGACTTGTATTGACAATATTAATCGATATCTAACACTTTCCTGCATTGTTCACTTAAATGCTACGCATTTATACAAAGCAATAATAAATCGGTCCGACAAACTCGACAAAATTGTTTCATATTGATCTCATATAATATAATAAATAAATAAATATCTCTAATTTATTGTTGCATTGACCGATATTTTGTGGTAATTACCATAATGATCATTAGCACACCATTAAATGAAAAACGCACTGGTGTTTTTTTTTTTTTTTTTTTTTTTTTTTTTTTTTTTTTTTTTTTTTTTTTTTTTTTTTTTTTTTTT
>KZ651534.1:231729-247317 GCA_001010745.2 Gerris buenoi
TTTTTTTTTTTTTTTTTTTTTTTTTTTTTTTTTTTTTTTTTTTTTTTTTTTTTTTTTGAGTTATGGGGGTTTCATATTTTTTTTTATTTTATTTTTATTCATTTTCCGTTGAAAATTCCAACATTCAAAACAGGGTTACTGTTAAAAAAAATAAAATAAAAAATAAAAATTGCTGCATATACAAGAGAGCCGTAACGAAAAAAAAAAAAAAGTAACAGAAAATAATAACCGGTCAGAACCAGAAAAATGCATTACAGCTTCTATGTTTTGCTGGAACCCGGGTTTTTTTTTTACATTCAATCCTACACTCGTAGTATGTTGTGTTTTTTTCCTATATACATATATGCGTGTGGGTATGAATTGAGTGATTGGGAAAAATTGTAGGAAGGGGGTATAGACGAGAGGATGTACAAAAAAAGAGTTAAAAAAAAGAAATAAATAAAAGTGTTGGACACAGTTCGCTTAAAAAACAGGGTACCCAGACTCCCTTTATTTACAGTAGAGTTCAGCACATTTTTTCCCTTCTAGGTTCGCATTTTTTTGTGAGCTCGTTGGATGTAGTTTTTTTTGCGTGATATCAATTTTCCGGTCAATAATCAATCAGCGAGTGAACCCCCTTCCCCCCACCACGTGGTTGTCTCACCCTTCCACCCCTCTAATGTTTTCTGGCTTCATGTGCTATCTCGTTTACTCATGTTGTTTCAGACGTTTAAGGGGGGAGGCGTTGATATAAACATCATTGTAAGTTAATTATTTCAAATTGATTTTAATTAAATTAATTAATTAATTATTATTTCCAATATTTCTAATTGGCTTTAAATTTATAGAACCACCTTGGTATGATAAAGTCTTAATGTCTTAAGATATTCTAGCCAAAATCTACTGCGTGATGACTGCGTCGTAGCCAATTTGTCAGCGTACACGCAATTCATCTGAATTCTAGGTTAAAAAATGTGTAGGTCTTTACATTGTCAACAAAAAAGATTGAATGTCATTATACGCTAAAGTCTATAGTTTCGAAGCTATAGTGCTGCGAAGTGTGACATTTTTCTGCACCAGCATAAAATGGGAGTTTTTCTACTCCAAGACACGCTCGCTGCACCGGTAAAATCGAGTTTCTTTAGATTCAAACCTCGGGTTCGGGGAACATTATTTATTATCGAGTGTCAATGTATTTTTCGTTCGTCTAAAAGTCGGTCTATGTAATTAAAACCAGAGAAAAGATTTATTTAATTTGAATAATTTAATTTTAAAATGTCACTCTTCGCGACACTATAGCTTCGAAACTGCTGACTTTAGCGTATAATGACATTGAACCTTTTTTGTTGACAATTTAAAGACCTACAAATTTTAGAATATCTATTTTTGTCGTATCATCGATGAGAACGAAGATATTGGCCAAGAACCGAATTTTGGTCCCTTTTTTTCAAAACCTCCCTCGAGGGGGAAAACTGAATATGTTTATCAGGGGACCAAAATAAAGCCATAAGCCAAAATTCAGCTTTATCGGAATTTTTTTCCCGTTAATGGCCTTTTTTGAGCTAACGCTCTTGGCCTAACCATCAAATTAAAAGAAACCTTTATTTTTATTGCAATAAATGTTGTTGCCTTAGCTTAGCCATAACAAACCATTCGAGGTGCGTCATAGTCGAGATACTACTCGATTTTATGAATGATAATTAGCTCAAAATTAATCAATTATTAAGTCATAGAAAGAAATGCCAGAAAGCTCTTTACTTAGATTGTTTTTTTAAGTGTCCTTTGGTCCTCGGGCAAGTCGTTGCTCTGCATTAAAACGCCAAATGCGTGTAGATATTCTGCTAATGTGACCACCTAGTCAGGTCATAATATTAGCACATGTTGTTTTGATTGTCTTTTGGTCCTTTTGATTTGGTCACTATTACAACTATACGATTAATAATGCATCAAGCCTAGCTGAACTCTAGATCAAGAATAAACTATATTTTCAATAACAAAATAATTAATACATTATTATTGACATGTTGTCAATTATCCTTCAACAAATACAATATAACTATACTGCACCACCCCCTCCCTAAGTTTCTTCTCCCCTTCTTTCTTGGTCTTCTGATTTCCTTAACTGATCTGCATGTTTTCTTTTAATTTCATTATTTATGTCCACTTCATTATTTATGTTTTCATTATTATTGTTCACTTTTAATGACAACTCTCTTGTTCTTTCCACTACTGGTCCTTCCTGCCATCCTTCCTGTCTGTCATTCTTTACCCATACTTTTTAATATTTTTCAAATTCTCTTGCTTTTACTTTCTTTTCGTGATCTTCTTTCATTTTAAATTGATAATTTTCTACTCTAATGGTGTGATCAATTCTCAAATTGTCCAATCTTGTCCTTAACCTTCTTCCAATCAATAATTCTGAGGGTGTCTTTCCTGTCATTCTGTTTGGTGTGTTCCTATATGACATTAGGAATTTCTGCATTTTTAATTGTATTAATTGTATGTCACCTTTGTCTTGCTTCGCAGCCTTTAGCCTGTCTTTGAAAGTCCTTACAAATCTTTCAACTTGTCCATTTGACTTAGGATGGTATGGTGTAGTTCGGATGTGGCGGATTCCATTGTTTTCACAAAATTCTTTCGAAGTAAATTGTGGCCCGTTGTCTGAAACAATTGCTCCAGGTATGCCAAATCTTGTCATCGTCTCTCTTAATATAGAAATCGTTTTCCTTTTTAGGTCTTACTTTTTGACACCCCTGGCACCTCTTTACATATTCTTCTACATCTGTATCGAACCTTGGCCACCAAACGTTGAACCTTCCTACTGACTTCATTGCCGACGCTCCAGGGTGTCCTTCGTGTAATACAAGTAGTATGTCTTTCACCAAGTTCCTAGGAATAACAATACGACCGTTCCATAAAATTAACCCATCTTCATATGAATAAATCTTCTTTTTTATTGTGGTACGGGATTAGTGTTTCGTCTATGTCTTTTTTATTATCAGGCCAACCTTGTTGTATTTTTTTTTTTGATTTTGAGTAATGTCTTGTCTCTTGTAACTTCTTGCTGTAATTTTCTCTTTGAAATATTAATGTCCGGTAGTCGTAAGTGCAATAAATGCGTGTTAGTTAGTTCCCCTCATTCTTCTTCAGATATTGTATCGTCTATGGGTAGTCTGGATAGTGCATCTGCAGGTCCGTTTAATCTTCCACTCTGATAATGGATGTTGTAGGTGTACGATCCAAGAAGTAATTCCCATCGTGTTAGTCGACTTGCTACAATTTTAGGTATGTCGTTATGTTCCCCTAGAACATGTTGTAGGGGTTTGTGGTCTGTCCTAATGATAAATTTCCTTCCGTATAAGTATTGGTGGATTTTTTTTAGTGCATATACTATTGCTAGTGCTTCTTTTTCTATCGTAGCATATTTCCTCTCAGGTTCTTTTAAAATTCTGGATGCAAATGCTATAGGTCTTTCTTCTACATCCGGACACACGTGAAAAAGGACTGCCCCTATTCCTGCATCTGAAGCATCAGCAGTAACTATTATAGGCCAGTCCATATGGTAATGCACTAATAATCCTGTCTGTAAAATTTTATTTTTGAATTCGTCTGTCAGTTTATCCTCAGTTCTTGTCCATGTCCAATTTACACCTTTCCTAATCAACCTATACAGTGGTTCACAGATGTTTTGCACATTTGGAATAAACCTCGCTAAATAGTTAACGGACCCTAAAAAAGAAGAAGTTCTTTGACATTCTTCCTCTATCATATTATCTCTGAGCGCTTAAATTATGTACTCCTTTTTGACACTGTTGAACGCCTTCTCAAAGTCTATAAACAAGAGATGTGCAGGAAAGTTGTACTCGTGTGCCTTATACATAATCTGTTGTAAAACTATTATTGCTTCACTTGTGGAGAAATTAGTTTTGAAACCAACCTGATCAGGGGGTGAGTTCATATCCAGGGTTTTGCTTATTCTGTTTGTAATGATTGTCATGAACAGCTTATAGATAACAGGTAGAAGATTAATGGGCCTGTAATTTTTAATTTCGAGTTTCCCGAATCACCCTTTAGACATCTAATCTCGGAAATTTTTTATCGAACCAAAAAAAAACACCAAGGCTATAGCCTTGGTTCTTTTTTGGGCTCAAAAAAAATGTTGTCCAACCGGATCCAAACGGGGCTCATTTTGTCGGGTTAAAGTGGTGAACGCGAAACACCCAAGAGACCTCATTTTTCGGTCGTAAATCAGGCGCAATCGTTGTTAAAGTGCCACTTGTAGGGTAGGGAAAAAGGGAAAGTTCTGCCCACTGCGTCCAATCAAAGTTTGTTTTGTCAGCCGTAGAGAGACGAACCCGAATCACCCTTTAGGCATCTATCTCGGAAAATTTTTTTTCGAACCCAAAAAAAACATAAATCGAAAAAATTTTGTCCGACTGGAACCCAACGGGGCTCATTTGGTCGGGCTTGAAGTGGTGAACACAAAGCAAAACCCAAAAAAGAACTAAGGCTATAGCCTTGGTGTTTTTTTGGGTTCGAAAAAAAATTTCCGAGATTAGATGTCTAAAGGGTGATTCGGGTTCGTCTCTCTACGGCCGTCAAAACAAACTTTGATTGGACTCGGTGGGCAGACCTATTTACCCCCTTCTTCCCTAACCCTAAAAGTGGCACTTTAACGATGTTTGCCCCGATTTACGACTGAAATATGAGGTCTGATGGGTGTTTCGCGTTCACCACTTTAAGCCCGATAAAATGAGCCCCGTTTGGATCCGGTCGGACAAAATTAGTTTTCAAGCCCAAAAAAAGAATTAAGGCAATAGCCTTGATGTTTTTTTGGGTTCGAAAAAGAATTTCCGAACTTAGATGCCTAAAGGATGATTCGGGTTCGTCTCTCTACGGCCGACAAAACAAACTTCGATCAGACGCGGTGGGCAGACCTTTTTACCCCCTTTTACCCTACCCTACAAGTGGCTCTTTAACGACGATTGCGCCCGATTTACGACCGAAATATGAAGTCTGATGGGTGTTTCGCGTTCGCCACTTCAAGCCCGACAAAATGAGCCCCGGTTTGATCCGGTCGGACAACATTTTTTTACGAGCCCAAAAAAGAATTAAGGCTCTAGCCTTGATGTTATTTGGGTTCGAAAAAAATTTCCGAAATTAGATGCCTAAAGGATGATTCGGGTTCGTCTCTCTACGGCCGACAAAACAAACTTTGATTGGACGCAGTGGGCAGACCTTTTTACCCCCTTTTCCCCTACCCTTCAATTGCTACTTTAACGACGATTGCGCCCGATTTACGACCGAAATATGAGGTCTGATGAGTGTTTCGCGTTCGCCACTTCAAGCCCGAAAAAAAAGAGCTTTGGATCCGGTCGGACAAAATTGGTTTTTAAGCCCAAAAAAGAACTAAGGCTATAGCCTTGATGTTTTTTTTGGGTTCGAAAATTTTTTTTTCGAGATTAGATGCCTAAAGGGTGATTTGGGTTCGTCTCTCTACGGCCGACAAAACATACTTTGATTGGACGCGGTGGGCAGACCTTTTTACCCCCTTTTTCCCTACCCTACAAGTGGCACTCTAACGATGATTGCGCCCGATTTACGACCGAACATTTTTAGAAACCATATAATTCTCTGAAATAATAGAAAAAAGTGAATTAAAGGATGAAATAATAACGAAATGAAATTTATGTAAGATAACCTAAGTGTGGAAACCTTCACGGAGGTTTTGTATCATGATTGGTTGAGATTTGGCGGCAACGTTATTTAATTCAAACTATTGAGTATGCCTATATAATGTTTATTGAGTTCTATACTGTCTTTTTTAAAGTTAATGCATTTTGCTTCTTTCGAGATATGTAGTGCTTCTAGCAGAAGTCTTTTCCTATTGTTATTTTCATGTTCTAAAATTATGGTTTCATTAAAATTAAAAGAATGATTTTTTGTAGTGGAGTGGACGGAGAGTGCGGTACTGTCTGTTTTATTTTTTACATTGGATATATGCTGGCTTTTACGATTGGCCCAAGTTTGTTTAGATTCTCCAATGTATTTGCAGGGGCAGTTGTTACAAGGTACTTGGTAAACATAGCCCATTGTGTCATTAATAGAGATCTTATCTTTTAATAGTGTAAAAAACTGATTGCAAATTTTATTAATAGGTTTAAATCCAAATTTAATGTCATTCACGTCAAATTCTTTAAAGGTTTTGCTTAAACTTTGGGATAATCCTTTGATATAAGTAATACTGGAGAATTTACTTGGTTCAGTCTCGTTGGTGTGTGAGGTGGTGTTTGGTATTTGCGGGTTTAACACTTTGTGCTACAAGCTTCTTATTAATTTAATTGGGTACATATTGTCGATTAATTTCTTATATGTTAAGGTTTTTGTTTCAGTTAAGAATTCTGAGTCCGTAAGGGTAGTAGCTCTTTTAATCAGGTTATGGGCAGTATTTCGGATTTAACTAAAAGATTACAATGAATTACTTAATTCATTTGTAGCCAACAAATTCTTGAAAACAGCAGAAAAAACCAAACTTAGTATCAATTGTTGTAGATTAGGCCGAATTTATGGCCTAACAAAAACTCACAAAATCAACACCCCATTGAAACCCATAGTCGATGGTATTAATTCACCCACTGATAAATTGTCCAAATACCTAAACCCATCTTTAAATAAACTTAACAATAACAACTCATATGACTATCATAACGTTTTTGAGTTTAAGGAAAAAATTGAAAATGTGAAATGGAGGATGAAAAAGAGGATGCATCTTTAGTTTCCTTCGATGTAAAATCGTTATTTACGAATGTTCCACTCAATGAAGTAAACAAATTAATTTAAAAAAAACTGGAATCTAATTGAAACAGAAACAACCATCAAGTGTCCTAACTCCTTCCTTGCATGTATACAATTTTGTTGCAATAACACTTTTTTCCTTAGCTCTAACAAACTATACAAACAAGTAGATGGACTTCCAATGGGAGGGGGGATGTCGGTGAACTTATGCGGCATTTTTGTTAATCACGTACTAAATTCGGTTCTATCACAGAATAATTGTAAACCCAGAATCGTAAAATACATAGACGACCTCTTTTTAGTAATTAAAAACGACTTTATTGAACCTTTACTTAATCAACTCAATAAATTCCATAACCGGTTTGAGTTCACAGTAGAACGTGAGCTCAATAACCAAATCACGTTTTTAGATATAACTTTAGTTAGACTCCCTACAGGCGAACTTAAAACAAAATGGGCAAATAAACCCATCAAAGGCAATAGATTCCTCAATTTCAAATGTAACCACCATCCTAGTCAAATCCGAAACACTGACCATAACCTGATTAAAAGAGCTACTACCCTTACGGATTCAGAATTCTTAACTTAAACAAAAACCTTAATATATAAGAATTTAAATCCCCCTATGATGTGTTAAAGATCTAAACTAAAATATTAAGAATAATCAAAGATATAAACAAAAAATAATAAAGTAATGTAACGATAATTTTAATATAACAATAAAGTACGAGATAGGATGCGAGGAAGCTATGTGCCACACTAATTGACAGTCTATTTTAAACTTTTTTTCTTTATAAAGCGGCCTTTAGACGATCAAATTGGTTGTCAACCAAGTTGACATCTATGTTAACAACATTCAACATAGATATTTATTTTTACAAATTTGTCTACCGAAATTTTAGTTGGTTGGGTGAGGTTATTGGGTTTGTTAGGTAGTACCTGTTGAATTCGTCAGTGAGGTTCTCCAACTTGTTTGACATTTGGATTTTTAAATCATCGCATTAGACCATTAGACGTTCGGACGGCAAAGCTATCTTAATCTCGAGGTGCCGCGCCCCCTTTATTCATCTTCACGCCTCCCTCAGGGGGCGCACCCCCCACTTTGGGAATCAATGGTCTAAAAGTCTAAAGTAACATCAATTCCATTTATCTGAGCGCACGGCTGTGCGCAAGACCAAGTATTAGTAATATGCTGTAAAATCTTAAATGAAACAAATCCACTCGGTTATTCTCTCCCCAAATTTGAAATATAGATTAAGCTTAAGTAGCTCAGGACAATGTAAAAAATTGAGCCCTTAATATCATGCCTTTCAAAAGGGGAGAGTTTCAAAGATTGCATTTTTGTTACTCATTCACTCACTAAATCTTCAAAATGATAAGTGACTTCCAGAATAGCTGGAAACTTGAACTTTGACACACTTACAGCTACAGCCGTGTAACTAACGGGAAAAATGTCAGAAAATTTATTTTTTTTATTTTTACTCCCCAAAAAAATTAAAACTATCGGACGCTACATTACTGTTTTTTTGTGAACTAACGATAAATCGTATCTAAAAACTGATTACACTGACCTTGCTCCTTTGAACCAAGTCGACGGTGACTGAAGTCGGCCAAAAGTAATAATTATTTTAATTATTATTAGTAATAATTATTACAATTCCCCTAAAAAAAAACCTAACCGTGAAAAAGGGCCAAATTCTAGTCCTCCTATCCACGAACAGCAGTATCATGTGTATTCATTGGAGTTGGTAATGGTAATGGTTAGACGGGAAGGACGAACCACTTATTTGAACCTAGCTATCATGCCACATTGGGCCATTTCAGGGATCGACCTTGAATCGCAACGATTGATTGATGGCTGGGCGAATTCCTAGAGCACCTCAGTGAGGGAGCCAGCTCACATTGAAATTGCGTGGGTATTGATGTGAAAAGGAAAAGTGCCAGACCTCCTTCCAAGAAAGTCAGCCTAAAGCATATGAATTAGTGATTAAGTCTGTTGTCTCATTTAAAAACTAACCAAGTGTTAAGCAATAAAAATCAAAGAGTCAGGTGAGGTTTTGGACTATAGGAAGACAGACTTGGCCACAATACTTAGATACCCAGACTTTTGGGAGGGGGACTAGAACTTGTCCCTTTTTTCATGGTTAGGTTTTTTGGGGGGTTGTATCTGCAAATTTTATTAAAAAGGTGGACCGAATGATCTTGTATTAATTATATTTCTTATTTGTTGATACCGAAGTTATAAAAATAGATTACAATAATCTGTTTTTCTTTGGAAGAACATATATTATAATAATATAGCTATAATTAGTAGCTACTTTTCTTAGGAACTTAAAAAAACAGAGTGAGGAAACAGACACATACAAACCAAGAGATTGTAGTGAATAATTATAGAATTTCTGATTTATACGGCTTGATTTAAGTTGGAAATAGAAGCAAGGGTTGAATTGAAATAGCGACGCCAGCACTATCTCTGGAGGGAACGCTGAACTAAACGATTCTTTTTTAAATCGATAACCATCCGCAACCCCTTTTTTACCTAACAAAGGCCTACGACTTTATATATAAAAAACATAACCCCTTAGTAAAAAAAACCCTTTAGTACTTTTAAAAACCCATAGAACGCGCCTCGAGTACTCTTAGCCTCTATTACTAGTACTCCGATATTAGAAATTAAAAATATTTAGTTTGAATATTAAAAAAATAAAAATAAAGGAATAAAAAGGAAAGTTATATAAATTTAGTATCCACAGCTCCAATATAAGATAACTTGCCTTTTAAAGTTTGAACGATCATTTATATAATTGAGTTGCACTCCGACGATGGTGACGACTTACCTCAAAATGATTTGATTCTGCTATGCTACGGCAACCACATTTATTCCAATAAAAATAAATGTTTGTTTTAATTTGTTGGTCTTCAAGTTAATGCAATACGTATCTAAATTAATTTTCTTAATTTTTCTTGTTTTTCTAATATAAAATTAAGTCTTTTGGCTCTTGGCTCCTCCTTTGCGGCTCGTAGTATAATTGCTGATACATTTATAAATAATTATAAAAACTATTTTTTGTAGTTTTGTCAATAGGTTTGTTCCAGCACGCATCTCGGACAGTTATTGAACCTTCAGTCGTAAGTTCCAACAAAATTTGGAACCAATCTCAGACAGTCAAGAACCATGAAAACAGTTCCCGGATTAAAGCAGGTACTCGGAGGTTAAAAATAATACGACATGCGCTGATACAATTTAAAACGAAGGTGTAGGAAATAACTATGACAATAGTTATAACCTAATTGCTTAAATTTTTGGAGTATAGTTCTGCTTTGGCGTCTTTAACTCTACTTTTTATCATGATATAATTTTGGATACTAACATGTTTCTCATTGCGACTTTGGACCTATAAAAATCTTCTTCATCCGATCATGATAAGTAGGAGTTAATATTGGGTAAAATTATGTACAGACCAAAAAAATAATTAAAAAATAAATAAAAATAAATAAATAATAATAATAATAATTATTATTATTATTATGTGTGCTAATGTTAATAATTTTTCCCAGTTCTCTTATTTTACCAACTGAAATTTATACACTTACGTTTTATTATTATTTATTTTGGCTCTTTGGTTTAGGTGTCGATCCACAATGATTAGGTTATTTACTTTACTCGTCAAACTCGATGTGATTATAAGAGTGAAACATGTCTCAACTCTCTGGGATTCGAAACCACCAGATTTGTCAGTTTTTGTAGAATTAGGAGAATTAGGTTTTTAGGTTCCAAGTAAAAATTGTATTCAAGTTTGTTACTAGTTGTTTATTATTTGAGCGTGTTTCTTTTAAGTTGTAAATAGAGTCGATTTTTAGATTCTTATCTTTAGAGAATCAATTGGTGTATCTATGTAAGCACAATGTATTGTCACTTGTAGTTTTCTTTCTACGATTTCTTAGTAAAGTAATATCCGATGTATCATCAGATCAAATTTCAATACGGATTCTCTTAATTCCATAGGAAAAGACAGGTGTGAAAACCTATTCTTAGATTCTAAAATGATTGGGTCTACAAGGATCGCTAATCTGATGTATCATCAGATCAAATTCCAATACGGCTTTCTCTTTATTCGACAAGAAAAGCCAGGTGTGAAACCCCATTCTTAGATTCTAAAATGATTGGGTCTACAAGGATCGCTAATGTGATGTACCTATCATCAGATCAAATTCCAATACGATATAAGAAAAGGTTGGTGAGAAAGCCATTCTTAGAACCTAAAATGTTTAGGTCTACAATAATCGCTCTAATCTGATGTATCATCAGATCACATTCTCTTTCTTCGATAAGAAAAGACAGGTGAAAAACCTATTCTTACATTCTAAAATGCTTGGGTCAACAATGATCGCTAATTCAAAACTATACTTGAACTTGAATGTCCGAATGGTCAAAAGATGCGGGGCTACATCTAAACTCTATTCTCATATATTCAAACTGTGGCAGCAAGCTTATGATATCTATGAAAAGTTTTCATTCTATAGCCTGCCAAGGTTTTGATAAAGAGTGTAATAAAATAAAAATAAATCTTTCCCCCTTTTAAATTAATTCCAAGATGAATCTAAAAAGTCTAACACTAAATTCAGGGCCAATATAAAGACAACGGAATAGGTCTAGCATTTTACTTTTCTGCTTAATCCTGTTCCCCACATTCCATCGATCATTACATCATTTGCTGAATTTATAAAATAAATATAAAACAAATAAACAAACATATATTTAATTTCGCGCACTTTAAGACAGTCTGATATGTGACGGTTTTTAATCATTTACTAAAGATTAATAATAATATATATATATAGCCACCTGATATACAATATATTATTTCGTTGAAAATATATAATATATATATGCCTGAAAATGTAAATATATTCTAATAATAAGCTAATCAAGACCAATAAATATGAAAATGATTTATTAAATTACGTAGTAATTTGTTACCATTTTCTGCATCTTTCCGCATAATTTTCCCCTCCCCTTCCTTCTGTCTATAAGTATCGATTGGTTCAAGCCAATCAGGTTAGTACCTTTTGTCTATTAGTTTTCCATTAATCCAAATAAACTGGAGAAGGTTCGAGGAGTGGGGGGGTAGGTACGTACGCTAACGTTGCCTTTAATTACACGTGTAATTTGTCTTGGTTTGAGAATGGAACATCAAAATAATTAGAATGGAACATTGTTATATGGACGCAACTGTTGGGAGTTTACAATGTAAAGCCCTCGCACCATTGTGTAAATCCAATACAGTCAGAACCTTATTAAACTTTATCTAATCCATAGTTAAACTCGATGCAAATCAAATTAAAATATATATAATATCAGCTAACTATATTGTCACGTTAATAATCTTCTGATATAGTTATCGTTACAGAAAATAAACCTAGTTCTCTTACACATAAATCAAACCCGAAGTGTAAAAGGTGTGTAAGTCTTGACATAAATCATTAAAATGTTCTTATATTCGCATTTCCACTGTAGTATAATGTAGTAGTCCTCGTATACATATATATCTCCTTCTCCAATAGTATTTCTAAAGTTCCAAATATTTTCTAAAGACTTCTGTAGTCATTCCCCTTTAAAATGAGTATTTGCTGTCCCCAAGACCTCAAATGCAACCTGATTAATCTTGGAATTCCCATTTAAATTGTGAATTTGCTTGTCACACCATTTAAAATGCAACCTGATTTTTCAGCGTGAAATTCCTTAGAAATTGGGTTTTGTTGTCCCCACTACTTCAGATGCAACCTGAGAATGAAAAGACAAAGATGAGCATGAAAAGACAAAGATGAGTATGAAAGGACAAATATGAGTATGAAAAGATAAAGACGAGTATGAAAAGACAAAGATAAGTGAAAAGACAAAGATGAATGAAAAGACAAAGATGAGTATGAAAATACAAAGATGAGTGAAAAGACAAAGATGAGTGAAAAGACAAAGATGAGTGAAAAGACAAAGATGAGTGAAAAGACAAAGATGAGTGAAAAGACAAAGATGAATGAAAAGACAAAGATGAGTATGAAAATACAAAAAGATGAGTGAAAAGACAAAGATGAGTGAAAACAAAGATGAGTGAAAAGACAAAGATGAGTGAAAAGACAAAGATGAGTATGAAAAGACAAAGGTGAGTAAAAAGACAAAGATGAGTATGAAAAGACTAAGATGAGCATGAAAAGACAAAGATGTGTATGAAAATACACCTGTGAGATTGGTTGCTCGCCAGCACTTAGTGTTCACTATGACTGACTCAACTAATGTAAAAACATGATAAGTATGTATACTTATTGATTTTCCATAATCTTATCTATATTGTTTGTTAACAGATTAATTTAGTTTCCAATAATTGTAGTAGTACTGTTAAAACTTAATGAGGATGAGGACTGGCGATTTAATAATATTAGGGAGTTGGTTAATGATAAACATTTTGACCATAATGTAAGGTACCTTACTTTCTCTGGTAGTAACATATTAAAAATAAAACTGCGAAGGTCGGAGCTCCCATAATACTGCTTTGAGCATAAACAGAATCATTGAGGAAACAGACACAATAAAATAAAATGACGCTGGGTTTTGAACCCCTGATCTTTGGATATACGTCTCATTAGATTAGATGTCTCCATCAAACATTCGTAGTTCCCATCCTAGCATCAGAGTGTGTAATATAGTAATGGTAACTAATTTTAATGGCTAACTTAAATGAAATAAGTATTTCCCACTTAAATCTTTTCATATTAACATTTTTTTTTGTAAAAAAAAAAAAAACAAGTCTTAGTGACTAAGAAAGATTAGAATATATTCTAAACTATGCGTGAAACAAAGTTATAGAGAAAAAATAAGAGTAAATAATCTGTGCGCAAGAAAAGAATATAGGAAAAGTCGGTCCGAGGCAACTCAGCCCAACATCTCAGATAACCTCGGTCCTAGATCCCAAAAACTTTTTGTTTCGATTTTTAACAAAATCAGGAAGTAGATTTTCGTTTTAGATTAATTTTCCGTTCACTTTTCAGAATCACTTAATCAAATTCGTCGGAACCATTTTCAAGAGTTCCTCGGGGTATGATTTTTTGGAACATGTTTGCCAAGTTTCGTCAAAATCGGCACAGTTGTTTAGGACTCTACGCGTCTTCGCACAGACGACAGACCTTCATTTTTTAATAACCCCTTTTTTTACTTAGGGGACCTAAAAAAGTTTAAATTCATCAAAATCGAATTTTCGCGCAAAATGAATAACAGTGTGAAACGTGATAAATTTATTACAACTGTGCTGACAATTTATTTTATTCAATGCATTTCATTGAATTTCAAAATCTACAAATTTGCAATTTAGTAAGAAGTTAATTATAATTTTATAAATGAATGGAGAACATGACCTTATTATAATATCGAGCACTGTTGTAGAGCGTTAGTGCTGAGATATCCCACTTTTTTATTTTATCAAATTAAAATGGTGATTCATAAACGGTATTCATTTCTTAACAAATTTGTATGTTCTTTTAATTCGTGAGGTCAATGTAACGCCCTACGCCAGCACAAAGCGTGGACCTGGTTCTAATGGGTAGAGCGCAAAGAACCCCAATTGCGCAGTGAAGGTGCTAGGTAAGGAATGACGTGCGAAGCATGTTGTGGGCAGAGCCCCCTAGACTTTATTATTAAAAGCAAAGGAAATATAAAATATGGCACGAAGGTAATAAGCTGGGCAGCACAAGATTAGGTTAGAAGTTTATCAATATCCATAACTAGTAATAGAGGCAGGCTTTAGTTCAAAGACCAAGTTTCAAGATAAACAGACCATGTAGACTGTAGACATGTCAGCCGAGTTTAGGGAGTATCCAATAACAAGCTTGATTATTCCCTCGAGATTCAACCTAAAGCAGATCGGCAGCTCTCCAGACAGACCGTTCAACTAATCTGGCATTCAGCCTTGTCCTATCTCAGGAGCTTCTCAAACACTCTGAAATGCGACTCTTGTCTTGTACAGTTCTGATATCAAAATCATTTTTTCCCCTTAACATTTCTTCGAAAATGTCCTCTGAAACAGAATCTCAAAGTCTATTTGAAACTTTAGGAGGTTGAGATCTCTCTTGTCTACTAACCCAAGTTGACCCGGTTTGTCCAACACATACCTCTTCGTGTAATACCGTTTAGGACTGCCCTCTACTTCGTTGATGAAGTCCTAAACACAAGAGGCATGTGATATTAGTAGATATGTCTAGTTACTGAGATACCTCTACAGGCAGAATGTATTTAGGCAAACGCAACATTGTCGACCCAGTCTTGAATGGAATTCGCGTCATGTTTAAACTTGGATATTGTATCAGATGGAGACTTTATCATGTTGATGAGCAAATATTTGAGATCTAAAATAGAAGTCGCTCTGGAATTGCTTAAGACAATACTAGAATTTAAATAGTTTTTTTATTAGGGTCCGTAGGCAAAACCAAGGACCCTTATATTTTCCTGCGTGTCTGTCTGTCCGTCCGTCCGTCGCCAGCTCTCACGGCTACACCTTTCGTTTGATGACTTTGAAATTTGGTATGTATATGTCTTGTACCTACCCACACATGTTAAAAATATAGCAACTTATAAGAAATATTTTTCAAAAAAACTAGGGTAAAAAAAAACCTAGGGGTTAAAATTTTGTTTATTTTTTTTCGACACCGTAAGGGGTATCATATGAAAGGGTACGTCGAGCTGATTACAAAAATATATAATTCTATGGTTATAACTTTGATAGGGCGAGCGTAGGCAAGTTTGAAGTGGGTGTGAAACGTGTCCCC
>KZ651534.1:255489-270056 GCA_001010745.2 Gerris buenoi
ATATCTATTAAATAATTAATTATTAATAAATCTAATTTAATTTATTATTATTTTTTTTTTTCAAATGACTAATTTCTCAAGTGAAATCTTTAGAATCAACTAATTTTATAAATTCATTTTTTCTCTGTCTGTCTCCCATTGTTAATAATAATTGTAATTTGATTAAACTAATTTTATATTTGAATTGGAATTTATAGAAAACATAAATTAATTCTTAACTTATTTTAAAATAAAACTTATCAAAATGTTTACTGTTATTATTATTATTTGTTCTTATAGCTGGTTTAGTTTAGCTTCTGGTTATCAAATCATCTTACAAACAAAATACTTTTGTAATTCTTATATTCGGTAGGGTTGTTGTTGTGTAACAAAGATATAATTTTTCATGTTGAAGCGTGGGGTGAGCCTGTTGTGACGGTAGGGAACAGGGCCGAAGGGCTAAGGAAGGAGTTGCTACTGACAGTTATTACTAGGTTCTGAAGTCCTTAGTCCGGTACAAAGGAAAAGGCTTATAACACAAGGAAAAGGGATTTATAAGGTAAGGAGAGATAGTGCTAAAAGTGGACCGTGGGACGGAAAGGACTCATCCTTTGTACTGTATCATAGTCCTTCTAAGGACCTCCCTAAGGGCTACTCGGTTTGTACACAGGACCCTTCCCAGGGAAGCACAACCCATTATGAAGGACCTCGGCCCTACGTCTTAAGAGAAACCTTACCGCCGGCCAACGACTTTCTACGCCTTGAACCCTTCTCACAGGACGGACCTTTATATTAAGGGCTTCTCTTATAGATCAACCCATCCCCCTCGAAGTTATTTAGCATAGTAACACTAGGTAATATCAAGCACCCGAAGTTGATAATATTTTTTGATAATATTTTTATATTTTATATAATTTTTTATATTTGATAATATTTTTTCATAGTCCATGAAAACTTATTTTAAATAAATTGTTATTTTTGACGCTTTAGGAGCAGGTACTTCTTCAATCATAAAAAAATGATTACCTGTTGTGGTATATTCCCAATTCTGGTTCGTAATAACCTAAACCGTCCGATTGCCAGAGTTAAATTTTACTCTGTTTTTCATGGAATCTAATAATCTAATGCGACTCCTTCCTATCTCTTGGTGTTATCACTGAACTTGGGTGTTGAATGGTAAAATATAATAGCTAAAAGCTCTTCCTTTTAAACAAGTTAAAGCTGGACCAATTTTGAATTAGCGAAAATACTTTAGTTGAAATTCAAAAAATTATCTATGTCAAAAGCATAATTACTCCTTCCAAAAAAACCAATTTAAAAGTTAATTACCTTAACTAGAGGTTACATGATAATTAAATTTAAATTACATTTATTTAAAATTGTATGCAATTATATAGTTTGAAAATTAGAATATAATGAATAATATATTACATTATTTTATTCCTGTTAATATTAATGATTATATATTAGTAATTTATTTATAGAAGTATGTAGACTTTGTTGCCAAAAATTCCCAATCAACTTTAGAATTTACTCATTATTTATTAATTTAATAATTAATACGATAGAGGAAAAGATGGGCCACTTTACAGGTAAATCAGAGCATTTATTAGCTGAGTTAACTTATCTATTTATCTCTCTTTCGCTGTGATGATTGATGGTGCTAATGGTGATGATGGGAATTTTTCTTTTTGTAACTTCTTAGTAATTAATTTTTAATTATTTATTTGTCCGCATTATTTAATTATTTATTTGGGCCACTTTTCAGGTAAATCAGAGCAATTATTATTAGCTGAAGTTACCTTATCTATATATCTCTGTTTATATCACTATGATAATGGACGGTGCTAATGATGATGATGAGAATGGTGCTATTTCTAACTTCTTAGTAATTAATTTTTAATTATTTATTTTTTCCATTTGTTTGTTATTATGTTTATCTTATTTACAATTGCTTTTAAACATTTTTGTTTAAAAAATAAATTAAGTAATTTTTTTTTTTACTTTCCTTAATAGAAACTAGAATGTACTCATGTAATAGATCTGATAGCCAATTACATGAAATAACCTTCAGAACTTTTTTTATATCTTCATCCCCTTAACAACTAAGATTAATACTTAGGGTACCTCAACCTTATATTATTACCTTATTGTTATTAGGGACTCTCAATTATCTAGGTTTTTTAATCAGAACTACCATAAGGTGGTATATACCTGAATATTATGTAAACTTGCAAACTCCGATATACTAGAGTTTCATTGTTATTTTTACTAGTGATTTCAGACTCAAAAGGAGATTTGTAGACGGTTACTAAAATAGTGGAAGATCTGAAGTCTGTGATAGAAAATCTAATTGATAAAAGATTACACGCTGACTTGTTGACTAAACCGTCCGTCCGAATTTAGGATATCAATTTATCGAAGCAGACAATCTATTGTTGGTATCAATATACTGGTAAATTACAGAAGAAAACTCATATTATCTGCTTGTAGATTGTTCCCTATAAGGATTTTCATTCTTTCTTTTAATGTTTGTTATGGCCATATTACAGTAAATGGTTTGAATAAATAGTAGACAAGTTTCTAGAATTATTAGTGACGCAAAAAATGATTAAAGTTAAGAACAATATCCTTCTAATTATTTCTTGCGTCCTTTTATTGGATGACTATAAAATAATGTAATCCCGCTAGGAATATTAAGTTGGGTGAGACTTCTTTCGATTCAAAGTGTGGACACACTTATTTAATTTAATATAAATGTATGATTTTAAAATAATATAAACCATTTGTGCCATGTTTAAACCGTCACAGACATTTTGCGACAGTTTCTTGATAAAACAAGAAACTAACGCTGTACTTACTAATTCTTTACAACTTGGCAGAAGGATTAATATACTGTCAAGAAATCATCCATATTTCGTATTACTTTTTAGATATAGGTGTTAATTAAAAATTATTTGTTGCAGATGCAGAAGATGGAGCAATGGGTGCAGAAGGTTGAAAAACTATTGCTAAAAGTGCGTTGATTTTGACCTACTATATAAATTTAATTCAAATCCTACCAGCAGTTTAAGGTGTGGTGAATAACATATATGTTGACCCACTGCAACAAACTTGATCAAAAATAATAAGTTTTTTATGGTTGTCCCTTGATTTTCAATATACTATTTTGTTGGGTCATTAAGGGTGTAAAAAACGAAGATTACTTCATAAACAGGCTATATTTCGCCCCCCTCCGGGGCATAATCATGCCTAAAACATCAATTAAACCTCTTGTTATAATTATTTATACAAATATACTTCAAATTACATGTATAATTTAATTGATATAAATGGCGTCTTACCTTAACATAATCAATAGTTGTTTCACATGTGTTAATAGTCAAACCAAAATATTTTGAATAATTTAACAAAGTATATGATAATAAAGTTAAAGATGAATTCCACTACACAAAACATCTCTGTCATTTAATTAAAAATTTTTAACTAAAACTAAATAAAAATAACAATTACTAACACAGTTAAAAAACACTTAATTTTCATCAGGTAACCAAGTTGGAACCTTTGTCAAAATTTGTAAATTTATGATAATTTATTAATATTTTTAAAAAATTGTATAATTATTTTATTTTATTATTATATGTTTTTATATAAACCTATTTTATAAAGGAATTGTAATTTTAAATTCATTAATTTATGTTTTATAGAAATAGATCTTTGGCGGGAGATTTGTTTTAAACAATGTTTTCATTATTTTTTAAAAATTTTTATATTTGAAATTTTTTAATTAAGTATTAGGCAGGAAATAAATAAAATTCAATTGTGATTATAGTCTAGGAATTAATAAGTAGTTATAAATATTGGATGAGCGGGTTATTTTGACGGGAGTTTGAGTTGAAATAAAGTTTATAAATTTTTAATGACTAGAATAGCTGAGGTAAATTTATTTTGACTCCTTATTTTTTTATATTTAAGATGGCAGCATAATATTTATTAATGTCTTTAGAATCATTTTTAAAGTTAATTGAATTTTCAGTCAAAGAAATAAAAGCAGCTTCAAGGTACTTTCGTTTGGCATTATTTCTTTCTATATCTAGGACTTGTATACTGTCTTTATTTATTTGATGGTTTTCATTAGCCGAGTGAAGAGCAAGCGCAGTTTTCCCGTTTTTTGCTTGTATATCATATACGTGTTGCTTTATCCTGCTTTCTAAATTTTGAATCGTCTCTCCAATATATACTTTGTTGCAATCTTTACAATTTATTTTATAAATGACATTGGTTTTTTTTAAAAGTTCCGTTTTATCTTTTAAGTTATGGTGGAAATTGCTTTTTATTTTGTTTATAGGTCTTAGTCCAAATTTTAAGTTTTCACAGTCGAATTGTTTAAATGTAGTCTGTATATTCTCAGATAGACCTTTAATATAAGTGAGGGATTTATATATAAGGGGATTATCTATATTGGAGGTACTGGTGGTATTGGTTAATGCTGTGTGCCAACATTTATTTATTAGGTTCCGGGGATAACTGTTTTTTTAAAGTTTTTTATATATCATTTTTTTTAATGTAGGTATGAATTTATTATCAGAAAGAGAAATGGACTTTTTCATTAAATTTAATATAGAATTTCTTTTTTGGTAGAAGGGGTGGTGTGAAAGATAATTTAAAAATAACCCATGTTTAATATCTTTTTCGTACCATATTGTGGAAATATGCCCATTCTCTTCTTTTATTAGGGTTAGGTCTAAGTAATTAATTTTATTATTATTTTCTTTTTCTATTGTGAATGAAATGTTTTTATTATGCTTATTAAATAAATTAAAGGTTTCTTCAGTATATGTTTTTTTGGTTATTAGCAAAAGATCGTCAACATATTTTCCGACGAATTTAGGTTTAAATTTAAATTTTATGATAATTTGATTAATAAGTTCATTGGTAAATATGCCACTAAGATTGGTAGATAAACTACTACCCATTGGAGTACCGTTAAGTTGTCTATAGAGGTTATTATTGTATTGAATGTAATTATTTCCACATATGAATTTTAAAACTTCGAGGTATGTATTTTTACATTTAATATTGGTTTGTGGGAGTATTAGGTCCCAATTGATTTGAATAATTTTATAAACTTCCTGTAGTGGGATGCTGGTAAACAATGATTTAATATCAAGTGATATAATTTCTTCATCATTGTCTAGGGTTATATTTTTTAAAGCATTTCTTAAGTCAACAGAATTTGTATAAATAATTATAACAAGAGGTTTAATTGATGTTTTAGGCATGATTATGCCCCGGAGGGGGGGAAATATAGCCTGTTTATGAAGTAATCTTCGTTTTTTACACCCTTAATGACCCAACAAAATAGTATATTGATCAAAAATGTTCCCTGATATCTGAAACGGATCTCTGTCTATGAAATTTGAGAATTCGGAGACATAAAACATTTCATCCTTCAGAAGTTATTAAGAGTTGCTATTTTTATTTATAACGATAAAACAAGAAACTAACGCTACACCTGCTAACACTGTACAACTTGACAGAAGGATTAATCTACGTATTGATGTTAGTCTTTGCCTTTAGTGTTTAATGAGAAAATGAGAATTGAGATGTAAAAGTTCGCCTATTTATGCTACTAACAGATTATCGCTATCTGTAAATTTTGTAACAAAAGGATTATGCTGAATTAACTATGACACTTACGATGATGTTGACTTAAAATACTTGATAATTCGTAATGTTAACCTTTAAAACAATTCAATTGATAATTGATATTGCAATGTAGTGTAATATTATTTTACACATTTTCAAATTGTTTTTGAAGAAAAATGAGCTTTGAATCAACAAAATCGGTTGAGAATTGACAGAGATATTCAGTTTTCAATATAACAAAAAGGCTATTTTAGTACTATGTAAAACGTATGCATTACATGTTTTGTGCAATACAACGTATGTATTGCACGTATGTTCTCGTAAAATACAGTAAACAATAAAATCTTAAATTTAACGAAATGATCTTAATTCTGTTTATTTCACTTATTTAGGTTAGTTGAATGCACTTACTTATCAAAAGTCAAACCCTTTTTTCTTTTCCTTTATATAATGTAGAGAAAAGGAAGAATGTCGACACACTGATCAAAAGAGGCCATGCTAACGATGTTTCTGGATGGAATGGAAAAAATGTTTGACTTTTTATCAGTAAATGCATTCAGATTACTTAAATAAGTGAAAAACAAAGTAAAATAAGCAGAATAAAGGCATATTTTTTATTTTTTTTATATTTCCAAATCTAAACTCATACAAAATTTGTAGTCAGAGAGAGAAAGAGAGAGAGAGGAGATAAAAATAAGAAGTCCTACATAGAAGTGTGGGTTTGAAGTGAGAGACGAAATGCAGGAGTGGGTTTCAATGAAAAGGGCATGGGAGTGGCATCTAGCGGGAAAATACTCAACTAATCCACCCACATATCAACTTCTTCTTTGTTTTTACAACATAATAAACTGTAACTAAATTCATCGAATATATCAAGGTAATTGCTATGTATTTTTAATTTAACTATATTTATTATCGTGAAGAAAATTTAATAGCTCTAAGTATTTATTATAAATTACCTATATTATACTTTATGTTTTGCCAAAAGTGAAGAAAGGATCTAAAGTTATAAGTAATATAAAATTTTGCAATTATTAATTAATTTAAATTAATATTATAGTACCTAAAGATTAATTTAAGTTTTTCTGGAACTTTCTCATAATAAACTAAAACAAAGCGCAAAATACATCAATTTGTTGCGCTAAAAGAAAAGAAGAGAAATACTTTACATATGTATACCTATGCTTAGGTACATTTAAAAAAAAAAAAATAATAATATAGAATTCTAAACTAATTTTATTGCATATTTACTTTTGTAACTCATATTGTACAAAAATTCTTGAGGCGTGTATTACTAATACTTATAGGTTTTTTGTATACTTATGCGCTTATTGAAGATCATTGTGGGAATTAATATAATTTCAATTAAAGAAAATGGTTATTTATCATCCATAATAATAAATAATAAATTAGAGGGATTTTCGCATGTAATAAATAGCATCCAAATTATGGAATTAATGATATATAATATAGTGCTAATTCTTTTTTTTATGAAGGTTTTGGAAACTAAACTGTTTAGGCATTTAATTAAAATGTTCATCCTAAATAATAATAGAAAACGTAAGCACTGATTCCTATCATGAATACCACGGGGTAAAAGTAAAAAATAAAGAATTGTAAGATAAATTGTTAAATTTGGGTTTAACTAAAAAAACCAAATAAAATAAAATAATGGATAGCTTTTTCGAAAAAAGTGTCATTTCCTCGTTAAGGTACGTTTTCCAAGACGCGACTCCAGCGATAGACGCTGAGCGATAATCGCTGAGCGATAGCCGCCCAGCGATAGTCGCTGGCACAAAATTATAATAGGTGTTTTCCTACACGCGTCTCCAGCGACGATGCAACATATATCAGTAGGTAACTAGCAGTAGATGCGAACCCGGTAGTTTTTAATTTAATTATGAGTTTTAAGAAAAAACTTCTTATTACATGTAATTAATTCTCACTTCTCGTGGTTACTTTAAATTTATAGTTGTTTTTATAGCTGGATTTATATCGAATAAACCAAGTGAAATATATTTTTAAATGAAACAATAAATATAAAAGGGACGAATCAACAATCTACGTAAATAAATATTCTGATATAATAAATAAACTGATATTAAGTTACTTGATTTATTAAAATAACAATTTTTATACAAAATATATACGTTTTTAATTATTTAATTACGTTTAGTTTGTTTTTAATTTAAAGACTTTATGATAACCTAAAGTAACCTTTCCGAAAAATTAGTAAACAAAAGAGCTAAAAAAAATACATTATACCAACAAAATACTTAAAATTTACCTAAGAAAATACCTTTTAAGTAGGTATGATTGTTTTGTTGGCTGGTTTCACCAACACTGTATTGCTAGGATCACCAGCGACTGCGATTATGACTGCCCCTGGAGCAGACGGCTGCAATCGCTCAGCGATTGACGCTAGCGTCTCTAGCGACTATCGGTAGAGTCGCTTGCCTAGGAAAACAGTTACACGTAAACTCAGAAGAGGAGTCCTCAGCGACTATCGCTAGAGTCGCTTGCCTAGGAAAACAGTTACACGTAAACTCAGAAGAGGAGTCCTCAGCGACAGTCGCTGAGCGACTATCGCTTAGCGTCTATTGCTGGAGTCGCGTCTTGGAAAACGTACCTTTAGCCATAGCCATAGATCATCTTTTAGCCAACCTGTCATAAATCTCATGAATTCTAAAAGAAAATAGATTTGTCCATTTGACAATCCCTGCGAAATTCATTAAAATCGGGCTAGTGCTGTCAATATTAGGGACATGAACGAGACTAAAAATGTTGCCTCATATCAGAAGAACATTTCTTTTAAGGAAATTTGGAGTTAAGAGCCTTTTTTTAGATTCGTTCCAATGCTGTGACCTTTTGTAAGCTCAGATATAAGCTATACAAAGTAAGCAATATAAATAAAGGATATAGGCTCATATTATAAAAACCATTACCTGAAATGTTATTTTATTATGTTCCAGGTCAAGTACTAAGCGATTTCTTAAAAGGAATGTCCGTCTGATATAACTTTCTCATGTACGAGTAAATAATTACTTGTGTCCAGTACTTTCCATTTGGTGTTTGTTAAAAGTTTTCGTGATTGCGTGTAATTATTATTGTACATTTTACAAAAATTCATAATAAAAATGAATTATACGCAATAAAGGACATTAGGACGCGATGAAGTTACGCGCACACTAATTGGCAGATTTTTTTTATTTTTTCTTTATTCATTCCTTCTTAAGTATGGTAACTTGAGATTAAAATTTCGCTATTTATAACTGTATTGGTAACTTGAGGTTAGAATTTTGTTTTAGCTACAGAACTGATAACATTTTAGCGCGGTGTATGTGTATTAATNTTTTATTTATTTATTTATTTTTTTTTTATGAACTATCAGTTTGTCAATTTTCTTCAAACTCATGGAATTCGAATCCAGTCGTGAAGAGTGTAAGTTTTTATAGCATTTGGGTTAATAACTGCTGCAAGATTTGCAATGAAATGTATGCTTAAAGAAAGGTTGTAGAAACAGACCTTTCTGGTCAATTTTATGGCTACAAGCTTTTTTAAGGCAGAAAAACCAGTGAGAGAATTAAGAAAAGGCGGAGGTAATCTGAAGAAGGGCTTTTCCTGGAGAGAAAGTAATGAAAAGGTCGTCCTAAAGTACCCCCTCCCCTTCTCCTAACCAATTTCCTTCATGAATAATTTGAGGGTAAAAGTTTTGCAGAAGGGATACTCAAGGATAAGGGTTTTCTAGGGGTCGAAACCCAAGGACCAAGCCCTCTGGACCCTTAGCATTCTTATAATCCTTGACATTACGGCTGCCCCAAGGGCTCACCATGAAATTTTCTCAATTAGGGGGCCTCCCCCTCCCCTCTTCCTGGTCCTAATTCTAGAAAATTCTAGGGTCTTCTTACATCTTGAAAAGGGCAGAGTACTTGGGTGAAAATGTTTAAATCTCAAATTATTGATTAATATACATTCCTGTAACGATACTTTGACTTGACTAATATTTTATTAAATTATATGAGATATTTAGTGACATTTAAAGAAAAGATCGTCATAAAAGGTTTAAAGGAAAGATCGTCATAAAACACTAAATATCTCATATAATTATACTTTAACGGTTGCTAACTTAAATTTAATTTTATTAAATTATTCAAAAGTTCAAAAAATAGTTGAGGAACTATCGGAGGGTTTGGGAGGTATGGAATAAAAGCTAGAGAAATTGCATGATACCTCCTCCTACGTTGGAATGTTATAAAAAAAGTATGCTGTATACTGTACTTTTGTGACTATAGTAACTTGATGGTACTATTAGAGTTGTTTTAAACCAAAATGAAGATAACCTGTGTTGAGTCTACGACATTATGTAAACTAAATCATTAGTAAATAATAGTTATTTACGCAACAAGGGAGAGAAGTATGTTTTCCTGCTTGAGGTTAGGTTTTCTCCTGAGGCACCGTCGAAGGAGAAAACTTCATTAGCTATAATGAAGAGATAAATGAGTTAGCTCCCGATGCTTGCCGAGAGATAATCCCGAGAGCAGAAATACTTCGATCCATGTTGCGTATTAAATTGTATCTACGACTAGAGCACTATGGGTAATAGCTATTAAGTTTGTAAATATAAAAGTTTTACCTACAAATTCACGTAATTGAAACACCTTAAACTGATATTTAGTTTCTTGATTTATTAAAATAAAAATTTTTATACTAAATATATACGTTTTTGAATTAAAGACTGTATATGATAACCTAAAGTAACCTTCCCTAAAAGTAAATTAGTAAAAAAAAAAAAGCTGAAAAATCATTACTACCAAGATAATACTTAAAATTTACCTAAAGAAATACCTTTCAACTTGGTATGATTGTTTTTCCACTCCCAAGGGAGGGAAGTGTTACTTCCCTCCCTGTTATTAGCAATGTAAAGTCCACTTACAGTGCAAGTCGTAGATAAAATATTTTTTTACTCTGATTTTATACATTTTCTTTGATAGTTAACAGTGTTTTAGAAAACTGTTGGTTAAAAGTTTGAGCTAAAAGTTTTCTAACTTTGAAGGGAACTTTGTTGGTTTCTAGGTATTTTAATTTAACACTTAAAATTCTGTAGGCTATAAGAATAACTTAATTTCTCAAAGTACATGGTCTTTAAAAAAAAAACATATTGCGTTTACAAATTTCATATTTATTTTTAACAAAATGCTAAGCAGTTATGTGATCATTCTGAGAAAAAAAAATTAGGTCTTCGATTTCAAAAATTCAAAGACAGATATCCGTTTTATACATTAGGGAATAGTTTTGGACTTTTGTCTGTCTGTCAGTCTGTTGCTCAATATTTGCGAACGAGTATATCTTTAAAACTATATTGATTACTATTAATTGAAACTTTATAACTATTAATTGAAATTTGGATGGTAGGTCATAATTTTCATACCATATAAGCGCCAATTTTGATTCTTTTCCTCATGCACACAAACATTTATCTATTTACACCTATTTCGTCATAAGATGAATGAAAATCACAAGAGAAGACATCACTAATATCTCAGTTTCTAAAGTTGTCACTAAGCAATATTTAATTTTAAAATTAATATGGAGCTATCTGCGGGATACTTTCAACAGACGATCTAAATTGCTTAATAAATATAAATAAAAGTATTCTTGTGCGTATGTGGAAGAGAAACAAATGGGTGGAGAACTTTGAAACTTGTAGGGGACCAACAATTGGCTAATTAATGAGCCTGACCCACAAAAATTGCAAAATCGGACAAAAGGTTTTTAAGATATGTTTGTTCGCAAAAATTTAATGGCGTACTCATTTAATGGCGGACGAAAAATGTCCAAAAACGAATTTTTAATCCGAGATTTATATTGTTCTATTACAATTTGTTTGGTGCTCTCTTTATTTGTTAAATATTATGAAATACATAAATACAAAATAAAACCAGATTTCTCCATCAAAAGTACACAATTTTACCATTCAATACCCATTTACAATTTTGCAAAAATGCAAAATTACACTTCATTCTATTACTGTTTTCCCACTTCCAATAATGTCGAAATTTGTTGTATTTAAAAAATTCATCAAATTCGTTACCATCGTATTAACATCCTAATTTAAAACAAAATCCCACTTCACGGTTTGTGAAAATTTAAAATACTTGAAAACCCCCCTATAATTTAATGAGATTTAATCCCTTCGCACTAGGAGCTTTAGAATTCAAGTGAATGAGGAATAACACTACACGTAATACGTATAATTTTGCCGAATAATTACAATTTTGGTTCACATAAACCACTGCTTTCACCCCCCCCCCTCCCTCGTCCCCCTTTATTCTCTCCTTCAACCCACTTCAGTTTTAATATGGCGTCGAGAATTTTAACCGAGAGAAATTAATTAATGTTTTTCGAACGGAAAAACAAAATGCTTTCTGTTTTAAAATTAATTGTCAAGCGTTTTTCAACAATATATATATATATATAATTGATTTTAATTTAAAATTTTGCCTACTTGTTCTGGTTTTTCAATTAACGACAGTTGCATTTATATTATATTATAAATGTGACGTGAGCAAGAGATTCTACATCAAGATTAATTCACAAAAAAAACTTTTCAGTGTTTTCACGTTGGGGGAAAATTGTATTTTGTGGGTAATTCAATTAAAAGTATTTACTATTAGAGTACATTTCATTATATCAAAAGCTTTTATGACTAAATCATCTGGAAGTCGTGTTGAAAATGCTACATTGAACTTTTCTTTATCCACATTTTTTTCTGGATCCACAAATATGAAAATTGATTCTATATTTTGATAGTTCCTTTATAATAACTTTTCTTCAACTAAACAGTGTGTCTGTACTATCTTTTAGATTTGGAAAGTTATTTTATTTTATATCTGACGTCACAGTAATTCCTTTCTAAGTAAAGCCTGTCTTAGTACAGACGCTCTTAGTATAGCCTGTCTGAGTAAATCCTGTCTTAGTAAAGACGCTCTGAGTATAGCCTGTCTGAGTAAACCCTGTTTTAGTAAAGACACTCTGAGTATAGCCTGTCTGAGTAAATCCTGTTTTAGTAAAGACACTCTGAGTATAGCCTGTCTGAGTAAACCCTGTCTTAGTAAAGACACTCTGAGTATAGCCTGTCTGAGTAAATCCTGTCTTAGTAAGACGCTCTGAGTATAGCCTGTCTGAGTAAATCCTGTCTTAGTAAAGCCGGCTCAATTTTTTCTTATTCTATTTTCAATTTTTTCATAAATAGTAACTAATAATCACAATTATTTGTAAAGCAAATAAATCTATCCTATTATTTAAAAGAGTTTAATGTTTTTAATAGTTGAATCTTAAATTTATAATTACGTTTTTAATATGTAAAGATTTTTTTTATTTATACATATAATGTCTGTTGTTTTATAAATTGAAAAAGATTAAGCCAGTCCACAGACTGCCTATGATACCCATGTATACACCTGCAAACTATCCCATCAAAAGTCCAACCAAAAATTCCCATTTAAAAAAAAAAATAAATAAATAATAAAATATTTACTCTGAAATTATCCAACATTCCCCTTCCACAAAAGTAATTCAAAAGCTCCAATCCTTTACAAAATATCAAAAAAATTATGAAAGGCACTAACTATCCTCCCTCAAAATAACATTGTAGCTCCGGTATACACAACATTTTTTGTAACTTATGCCAATAAAGAACTTTTTAAAAAAAATAAAATAAAAAATAAATTGAAAAATGTTAATGATATTTTTTAAGTGTGTACTATTTCAAAAAGTGTAAACAACAAATTCTACCCCTATAAAAAACCACAGCCATCAGAGTAATTTGAATGGAAAATAACTTTGTAGAAATCTAACCAATATATAAATGTAAATTATTTTAATGGTAATAATAATAATATTAACAATAATGATACCTTGTCCCGAATTTTTAAGGTTTCAATTTTTCCACAATAGAGACCCGTGGTTCAAATCCCGGCGCTGGAGTCTATGATTCTCTGTCTGTTTCCCGTAGTTAATAATAATTATAATTCGATTTAAATTAAAATTTAATCTTTCCGTAGTATGAATACTACCAAAATAGTAAAATATGAATTTCTAATTGATTGTACCTACTAGTTACAGGTACTAATTGGGTACTTTATAATCATAAGCGTTATTTCTCGGTCTAGTTCTATGCCACTAATGTTGACTTCTCAGACTTGTGGAAAAATTGAAAGCTTAAAAATTCGGGACAAGGTATCAATAACGTCAGAGAAAATCATTCTCCTGCGTAGCTTAGTTGGTTAAAGCGCTATACTGGTAATATTAATAATTAATTAGAAATATTCAGCTAATTTACTGGTATAACTTAAATGAAGATACAGCTAATGTGTTGTTGGACTAAAAATCATTGGCTTTTCCCTGTTGCAGATTATTAGTGTTAAAAATGATTAACATTCACTGTCTCTTACCCTCGCCTCAAAAAACTGAAAATCTGTAGGGGAGAGATAATTTAATTTTTCCTATCATTTCACGCATTTCTGTTATCAGAATACCATTTTTCATCTAACCCTGAAAAAGGGGTTTTTTCCCAATTCGAGATAATTAGAAAAATGAGGAGAAATACTGCGTCGTTTAATTAAAACAAATGACATTTCTCTTGCCTAACAATTACTGTGGAGAATTTTAAATTAAAAACAACAGCTCTTCTCTTGAGTAAAGAAAGATATTTTTAAGCAACTTTCTCTATAATAATTGTATCTTCAAGATAATATTAAACTACATTAATAATTTTTTTATTTATAAATAGTTAACTTATCCAATAAATCCGAATATAATGTCAAAGGTTTTATTCCACAAGGGTTTAGGTGATATTAGAATAATGTCTTTCGATAAAGTACTGAAAAGGGCAACATTATAATCAGCAAGTTAACAAGGAACTGTAATTTAAAAAAAAA
>KZ651534.1:279569-306149 GCA_001010745.2 Gerris buenoi
TTTTTAAAAATATAATTTTGGTACCTTTAGAGTACAAAGGTACAAATGTTAAAGTTACTCTTTTATTATATGATGTATATCGTTAAAAAGCTCTTGCATAGTAGATTAATTTTTTTATATTCTATTTTGTGTTATTTTTAGTTTTGAGAGGGGGGTTAAATTTGGTTGCAGGTTTATATTTGTTTATTAAATAAATTATAGGTACGCTAACATATGGCGCTTGTTGGAGGCTTTGTTTCTCCAACAAATGTTTAAATTTCTCCAACTTTATTAAATATTTACTGGAACACAGCGCCGTTCCAACTTTTTGATTATTTTTATCGAGTTATATATCTTAATTTGTTTTTTTCTTTGCGAGGAAGCTATGTGCCACATTAATTGGCAGAGTATTTTAAATCGGAGTCTTAAAATATTTTCGTTTTTCAGAGCTTCCGTTACCTTCGGTAAGGGATATGGTGGAAAGCGATAAAAAGCACTTAAGTTCATTTCTTAACTATTTGCTGTAAATTTGAATTTTATTAGTTGTACCGCTAAGCAATTGAAACATAATTTCAATCAAAACCAAGGACAGCACATGTTCTAGTAAAACAATTGCACATTATAGCTATAAGACTAAGTGAAGTATTTGTATCAAGTCCTGTAATTATTATCATCACAATTTCTACTTTAGCTAATGGTGAAACTTTCCAGATTGAGAATAATGAAATTTTGTTATTAATCTGCTGGTTCCACAGCAGGAATTGTGTTTTATTTGACCATTAAGCACAAAAAATGGTAAATATTTAAAATTAACTCCGCGTTTTACTACATCTCTGGAATTAATTGAGCTACAAACTTTGTGTTGTAAGTAATTTACCTCAATAGTGTGGATAACTTATTTGCCATTATTTATTTAGTAGTATTATTTACATAAATATTTCGTTCAATATAAAATGTCCCCAAGGATAGAGTACCCAAGAGAAAACTTTCTTTATTTAAAATAATTAATTTTTTGAAAACCCAAAAATAAGAATGTTTCTCATCTTGGGACACACAGTATATTAGCTCAAAGGTTCTGTATAGACTATAGGCGGTGCTGTACGATGCACCGAAAGTTTATTTGTCTACATCAAATTCCATTTAAATCGGTTCAATAATTAAGTTTCAACGCTTCTGTGGCAACGACAGGTCTCCAAAGTCTTTTAGACACTTAGACAAATTGGATGTACCCCAGGACCTTATTAACCCCAAGAAGTACCTGATCTGACCTAACCCATTAAAAAATATATAATTTATCAGAGTTTTAAGTGAAGTTTTAAGGCTTAAGAAGAAAAAGAGCAGTTATATTTTTCCCTACTTCCTTTTGTTGAAGTACTTATTAAGTTAGTTTTAAATTCTATGGTCAGTACCTAGAGTAGAAGATTGTTTACAGATGTAAACAATCTTTGACGTCATCAAAATTATCGCACTAATAAATAATTACATTCGCTTAGAACTTTTAAACTAATTAATGGAATTTCATCGGGGTTTTTTATATTTGTTCCTAATTTTTTCCGGTTACAACGATATGCTATATGTCAAAATCCTATTTATACTTTCGGTATTATTAACCGTCAAAGTTTAAAAATTGATAACTTCAAAATGGCGGCCAATATCAAAATGAAATTTGATGGGCTTGTTTGACATACAGAGAGGTACATTCGTGCCAAATTTCAACTCGATCAGGAGCATTTTCGATTTATTACATTTTTTTTTTTTTTTCTGACTCAGCAAACTGGGTTCAAGATGGCGGAAAAAGTTTATTTTCCGGGCGGCACCACTTCAGGTAAGGACCGATTTTTCTGCCTAAGTTTCAACTCTCTTGGTTAAATACCTTAGGCGCTACGATGATAACACACACACATACATACATACATACGTCATGCTGAAAACCACTCAGGAGGTCTTAAAAACACCTAAAACGGATGAATCTCGAAAAAACATTTTTGGTGAAAACAATACTTTCCCAATTATAGGTAGTGAGGAAAAGTAAAAATCAATAATGTACGTGGGTAAAATGCGAGGAAGCTATGTGCGACACCAATTGGCAGTCTATTTTTTAAGTATTTCTCAATAATCCGGAGGTCTGCCAAGATGGAAAACTTTAATTTTATAATAGGCATCGTGTGGCTCTATCATTGAAGCGAGTGTAATGCAATATATATTAGATAGTTAATTATGATGAGTTGATAATAGGAGAATATTATTGTAATAGAGAGCTGAGTAGTTGAGGAGAAAGGTTTTCCGCTATTCCAAAACACCTTCAGGTCCCGATCATTCCATTTCAACTATTATAAAATGTATCACTTCGCTGCACAAAAACTTCTTCTTGTATCAAGTTGAAATTTTACATGCCTGTTTAAATTGTGCTTTAGACAATGTATATGATGTTTTATTAAAATCGTTAAGCTAGAACGTAAGATATAGGTAGAAACGTTGTTTTCTCTATTTTAAACGTTTAGGTCCACTTTAATAATTTTAACGATCTTTATCACTTCATAGCAATGTGCGGTGTTTGTTTTACTAAAAATTCGATTTGAAAAAAATGATCGTCTCATCGAGTAGATGATGATAGAATCATTTCCCGTCCTGAAATTCTAATTTTACATTTTACGCGTGAACTCTTTTAAGGATAACGTTGTCCAACGAACTTAGCCTGAGCGTTAGTGTGAAAGGAACATGTATTATGCTCTACATTTTTATTAAATCAGTCATTTTTTTGCTCAAGTTATCGTAAACGTTACTGACAGACAGACTGGATGCATATACTTTGTTGAATGTAAGAAGCTCGCTTCAATTAGCCATCTGTCATAAATATACTACATACATACCAAAAAAAAAACTATCTTATATGATGAGTAAATGTACTATTTTACTAGACTTTACGATACGACGAGATACGTGTCCTCTAAAATATTATTGACTGTGTATGAGAAAGTGAAAGGGACAGAATACGTGCCCACTGGAATGTTATTAACTTAGTCGACCCTGAGTTGGATGTGTCAGATAGAAGTGAATAGTGAATATAAGGGTCAAGTTAAAGAAGCTACCCTTAGCTAGTAAGTAGAATAGAACGGGTTTATTTACTTCTAAGTAAGTTCACCCTAAGCTCGCGTCAGGTCTCTTAACCTTTAACCACTAAACTCTCGACGCTTTCCAACTTTGACCTGTTTTACAATAGATGCACTATTAATTAACTTTCCTAGTCAACGTAACCTATCCTAGTCAAACCGTTTATTACATGTGTTGGAATAAATTAGAAAAGGGACAGTAGAATAAATATTATTATCTCTACGTCTACAAATCAAAACAGAATAAGGAAATAACTCTATCTATATTACATATTTGGAGTTTGCACTATTTGTAATATCCTTTCCTTAGAACATTATACATATTTTTATTGCAGTATCTTTACCCTTAGCCGAATGATTACTGTAGTATTCTTATTTTATGACATATTTTTACTGCATTATCCTTACACTATGATATTCATTATTCTCTATCTTTGTGCGCTGTTACCTAAAAAAATTTTTTTTCATTTAGAGAAAAACTTCTTATATGGTTAATTTAATTGCCCTCTATTTTACAATAATTTATAAAAATACCATTTTTGAAAACTGGTCTTATTTATTTATTTATTTATTTTGTTTCTGCATTCTTCACCTCAATTGTTTCTATGTACAAAATTTGGGAAAGATTGAAAGACGGGAAGTGGTTCAAAATTGGGGTAATAAGTGTGCGATGAAACTTATAAAATAAAGAAATTTGACGCCATTTCGTTCTCTTTTTTTTGGTTTCTGTATTCTTCACCTTAGTTCAATCTATGTGCAAAATTTTGGGACGATTGAAAGACGGGAAGTGGTTCAAAATTGGGGTAATAGGTGTGCGATGAAATATAAAAAGTAAAGAAATGTGACGCAATTTTTTTTTTAGTTTCTGTATTTTTCACCTCAATATTTTCCATGTGCAAAATTTGGGGAAGATTGAAATACGGGAAGTGGTTAAAAATCGGGGTAACGGAAACGTGCGATGAAACTAACAAAGCAAAGTAATATAAGACCAGTAAAAATAAATATTTGAAAAATCCTCAAAATAATATTTAGGTGTGAAATTATAAGTTTGGGTGTGTGTGTGTTTTTTTTGCTATCTCATTGATTAATATAAAATTAATATAATAATTTTGTTGAAAATAATTTTGATTACAGGCTTGCAGATGTTCATTTTGGGACCAACAATGGCCAGTTTAATGAAATAATCTTCAGATCTTTTCCCCCTTTTATGACCCTTTTCCTCCCCTTTTCCCTATCTAAAGAACAGCAAAAATATACATTTTTAAAAAAAAATTAAATAAATCACTGTGTATTTGTTGGATGATCAAAAATTATTTAATACCTAATTTTAGTCACTAATTTAATATTTCGTTAATATTATAATATCTCTGATTATTACAGAAGCCAATATTCATAATTATATAGCTGAAGAAGGTATACCCTAACCCTGTGTCAACTAGTAGATAACGTGTACTACTATATCATTATATAATTATGATTATATATTATATTGTTGTATTAGCCCTTTGGCTTGTCTAAGTCTATCAAGGGTTGCTGGGCCACGGAAAAAGAAGTATAATGCCTAGGAAATCTTGTCTAGAATTAGCAAAATTAATATTTTACATTTTTATTCTTGGTAATTAATGAAATTAATAATAAATAAATAATATATGTATAATATCACTTCACAAGTAATCACAGGAACCCTGCTAGTAAAATATATAGTTAATAAGACTTATTGTGAAATTTTATAACAGGTTTTTAATCCACTTACCAATCTAGAAATCTGATACTTTCAGAGATAATGTATTGCTAATTACAATTAAAGTTAAGCGTGTGTTTTTATGTAATTTTTATAATCTATTTTTCACGATAAGGATACTTGAATTTAAATGACAACAGGATGAAATGCACTGAACACATCAACTTACTTAATAGTAAAATAAGAAGAATGATTTACATAATATTAACATTAAGAAACATATGCGACATCAAAACTCTGAAGCAGGTTTACTTTGCGCTAGTACAATCACATTTACAATATTGTGTAGTTGCATGGGGAGCAGCCTATCCCTCATCACTAGCTACTCTACAGTCTACTCAAAATATATTACTTAAATTAATGTGCAACAAACATAAATACGATTCTCCTGTTCCACTATACAAACAATTAAATATTTTAAACATTTCTGATCTATTTTCTTATGCGACGATATTAATGGTTAAAAAATATTATAATACATTTTTACCTGTAGAACATAGCTATAAAACTAGAAGTCAAACACGTCAATTTCTAAAAACACCAAGATCCCGAACTACAACGGCAACAAAACACTGGACACACGTAGGAACAAAATTATATAATAAATTACCGGAAAATCTAAAATTACTTACACAATACAATACTTTTAAAACACATCTCAAAACACATCTCAAAACACATTTTAAAAACAAATAATATAATACGAGAACCTCGACACAAAATTAATTATAATAATTAAATCTGTAATAGATATATAACACTAAATTACACTATATATAACACTAAATTCATTATAAAAAGTAAATTATTCATAAAATATTAATTTGATAAATAAAAATATTTATATTTAAGAAAAATAAGCAAACGACATATAGAAAAATTTTATGGAAATATCGGACCTCTGTAGTTGATGGAAATATCAAGACTGATTTTATTATATGTTAATTCACGGATGAAGGTCATATCACTTGATTATATTGTTTTGATTATTATACGAGTATATATATATATATATGTCATCTATCAAAATGATCCTACATATCTATTAACAATAATAAACAATAAGTCCGTCAATTTAACATTAAAAACAAATCGAAAAATAAAATTATAAACATATAAAAATGTCTAAATGTAGGTGTATATAAGAATAAGAATAGTGGGAAAATTACTGATTACCCCATAATAACTATGAGACAATATGATACATACAATATAAATACATATATTATTATTAAAAACTTAGATGATGGTTACTATGAAATTTAAATATACCAGTATAAAATTAGACTCCTCCTCTACGCTCGGGCAACCTTGTAGAGGAGTAAGCAACAATCAATTTTTATATTATGTAATATTATTTTTGTACCATTCATTTATTGTAATTGAATTTAAAAGTGTATCAAATGTATATGTTGTTTTTTTTTTAATAATAATAATAAAAAAAAAAAAATAATGTTTTAACGAATACATTCTCTTCAAGCTTAATTATGTGGAAATGTAATCAGTGTAAGCAATCAAGTGTTTGTTTTAAGCCATTAATCAATGTTTTCTAAAGGATTCTTAACAAAATGGCTTCTAGAGGACGTTTGATCAATGACGTTTTGATGCGAAGTGGTTTTAGGAGGAGAGGGGGGGGGGGGGAGGTTGTCTTACCATCTTAACTTTAATCAAGGCCAAAATCGGTTTCATTTCAAATTAGAAGTCAGTCAGTGATCAGATAAGATCGGTTTTGGAATGAGAAACTCCCAAAACCTATCTTATCAGTCGAGTTGAGAATTTTGCTGTGAAAATTTCTCGTCCTATGTTGAGGATACTTTGGTCCTGAGGTTCGGTGTTAAGATTGATGATACCCTAGATGAAATTTAACTTATCTCTAGCCCAAGTAATTGGTGGTAGAGTGATTTTGCCTCCTCGTGCAAGCCGAGTCTCCTTACTAGGTCGAAGATCCATGGCAATTAAGGACTGGAGAAACCCCTAAGCATCTACCCTGTAGACTAATTAATGAACTTGGCCGGCTTTTCTTAATCAACCCTCTTGCCAGTGAACCAAACCTTGTCTTAGACGGACCTCCCTTCATCCCTAAGGAGAAATAATGAGTTAGGAGCCTTGGAATTTTACCGATGAAAAGACTAACAGAATACCCTATCATTTTCATCTCCTCTTCTATATTTCCTTAAAACTTTATCTTCATAACAAGATTCATATTACAAATATTTAAAACTAAGATTAATTTGAATAATTATAAATTAATTAAACATTAAAAAAGTGATCTTTATTATTAAAAAATATAAAATAAATTCATTTAGGTTTTAAAATATATGTATATTTTATTTATTATTGTTAGTAAATACATATATATTATTAATATTTTTTAAGAAATCTTGTTTATGCCTTGAAGAAGGGAATATATTATTCTGAAACGTCAGTGTACGATTTTACATTTGACTGCTACTCGTTATCCGAAATGTTTATTCAATTTCCAGTCGTTAACCCCCAAAATGTCAAGCTTTTTTTTTCGCGTTTATTAACCATCAGCTTGTGCGCCCTCGGTAATTTTTAAACCTTGTATTACGCCCTTACAGACAAAAAAGTAGTAGTAGGTTCTAGAACAGAACCTACTAGTGCTAGACGGGTAGGATGAACCACTTAGAACCTCGTACAATAGTACCTGCCCATTAAGGTCCTTTTTACTAGCCCCGTGGTGAAGAATTGCAGTGACTTTACACATTACACATCATACCTTTGTACTATTTATCGTCAACGCGAGTATAGCGTGATCATTAGTAATTAGTGAGCCATAAAAATCAGAGGATCGAAGCGCGGGATTGAACCCATTGTTTTGTTTCTGCCCTGCATTTATTGATGGCCGAGCAGACGTATGGCCAACGACACGGCAAGTGTCTAATCCATCTAAATCTCAATCCAATTTTTGGATCACCAAAATACTTTACCTTTGTATACTCTACGCATATGAGAAAATAAAAAGGGAATACAATTAAAGGTGTGTGTTTTGATAGTTTTTTATTTATTTTAATTGTATTTGGAAGAGACAATTGATAACTGTAATCTACTCAAAGTTGTTGAATCTTGAAAGGGGGGTTAAAAGAACTTGTCATATTTGGTCCCTCTTGGGACAGATTCGCAAAATTAATATTTCCACACAAAATCGTTGAACAGTTAAAGTAGAGACTTAAGTCATAACTCATTTTCTACGTTTCAACCAGCTCAGAGCAGTTTAAACCCTCAAGTTATTTCGTATTTCATAATCATCTGAGATGGACGTGAAACGACATTTCGTTCTCATAACTATTGAAACTATTTATCTTCAGGTGCTTCGTGTTGTACGAAATAAATTTTACCATAAGAAAAGAGTAGATGTAGGGGGAGTTGAATTGACTATTATAATCAAACTGTTGCTTCAAACCTTTGACAAAGATAGGCAAGTAGAACGAGTGTAGGTGTAGTTCAAAGTTCATTGCAGACTAGTTCATCCAATAATAGTAGAGGATGAGTGGGTGGCATCATCATTCCATACAATAATAGTATAAAGAAACTAGTTTTACACTTTACTCACCCTACTTGTATCTCTCATACCTTTACAATGAACCCTACTTTCAACTAAAAAGGGGGTCATCTTTACTAGAACTAGACTATACTAGAAAAAGTTTTGATTTTTTTAAGGTTCAAATAAAGGGTTAAGGGATGCGGGGGTTTAAGAATTCCCACGTAAGGTTATTAAACAGGTTATCTTTGACAGTAGTGCTGCAGGTATATACATCTATTTTTTTCCTTAAGGCTATTAAAAGTGAGAGGGGGGACTCAACAGTACTGTCGTACTATGCTAAAAAAAAGGAATATAAAAAGAAGGTAGAGGGGGATTGAAAGTGCAGGTTTTTTTTCAATAATAAAAAGGGTTATATTATTTTTTTGTGCATTATGAATGTGGATTTGGTGAAACAGGTTCTTGGTCAAAGGTAGTGAAGGTACTAAACTACCCTTTGGTCAGTTTATAAGGGAGGGTTGGCAGGTTCCTTCAGTCTCTTGGACTCTAGCGTACCGACAACATCATGTAAGTACCTTCTAACCAATCATTTTAACTTCTTACTTTAAAGTTTAGCAGTACTAAAAAGTATATTTAATTATAAGTGACAATCTACTTATTACTTTTATACTTTAAAATAAAGTATTTTGCTATCATACTATATGATACAATAATGATTTTAACTTAAGAATGGCTCAAGGATGGGTCGAATACACGTTGAGGTTTTCCTGACAGGTAAAACTGTTCAGGTGAACCGCAGCCTGTGTGCTATCATAACTTTGTAATTATGTTATAACTTGGTAGCACACACGCTCCGTTTTACCTGTCAGATAATACCGCAACGCATGTGGCCGGCTTTAGGTTATAAATATATTTCGGTAAACTGATCGATTTCATTGTCAGGTACTGAAGATGACCTTCAGAGGTTGAAAGCCACTTATGTACAATAAAGTTACTTTACTAGAAAGACGTATTCCTTAATTCCTAATTTATTGAGATAGAATACTATGAAATAAATTAAAATATTTATATTCGGAACGAATGACAATTTGTTGCAATTTCTTACATTTTATTAATTTAGTATCAAAATATTACTTGGTTCTAACATTAAATGGTACTTCTTTAGACTGTTACTCCCCTTATAAAATCAGAAGTATGATATTCCTTTACATCATACTGAGAGTCCCAAAGTAAATTGGACTAAACATCCCATTGTCTTAATATTTATTTAGTCAAAGTCCTCCTTATAAAAAAGAACAGTGGGGAGTAACAATATAAAGAAGGTGTAAGGAATGTTCTTCTTTAGACTGCAACTCCTCTTATAAAATCCTTTATATCATACTGATTGTCCGAAAGTAAATTGGACTAAACATACCATTGTCTTAATATTTATTTAGTCAGTCATTTTTTTTCTAAAAATAACCATAGGGGAATAACAATCCAAAGAAGCTCCTATTAAAGAATACTGAAGATACTTTTATCATTACAAGTGATCTGCTTTTATATTTGAATGATGGTATGCTTAATATTTGAAATACTGCTTTTGACCTAGGATAATATTACAGATATTTGAAACATCGATGTTTCTTCTTCATTAATACTCCCAGACTTCATCTATCAAAATTTGAAATAGACGAGTCCTTATGTCTCATGTGACAATTTCAATGAAGTAATCAAAATAATTATGAAGCCGTAAAGCCTTGTAGATCAATCTATTTATACATGCTAATGTAGTATGAGCATGGAATTAGAATAAGAGAGACTAAACATGTCCATTATGCTCGTACTAAGGTAAAACTTCTCCTAAGGCATGTAAATTCATGATTAATATAAGTCACGATATCATAGCTAAAATTTCTCCATAGGATTTCCCTTGTCCGAATGGCAGAAATCTATGATTGATGTGTAACTCCGAAATCAGAACTGGTGTGATAATATATATCTGGAATATCCGTTCGCTTATTTTAACCTTCCTGCCATCTTCTGACACCCTCCTACGTAATTATCTCGCCAATGTCATTCTAAATGAATATCCTTAACCCCGGTTTCAGATAATACCTTTAATAATTATATAGAATAATGATTATGCACATATCTATACATAGGATTAATTAAGGATCAGTATTAAGTAATTATTAAAGTTTTGGAATTATGTGCGAAGATATCAGTACCTACTCTATGTTTATAATATAAGGGATTGAAAAACCTTTTTTCAACTCTTTTTGATCAAAAATTTATTCCTCCATGAAAACTGCACTTACTTTTTTAAATTTCTATTAAGAAAGAGTTAATATTTAAAAAAAAAAAAAAGATTCAGCCGATTTGTGAGGCACATAGCTTCTCGCATCCTGTTGCTGAACGAATGGTCACATCAGCTATAGAATCTGTTTCGAATCCCAGAGGAATTACGCTTATTTTTAAACATAATAAAATGTGTGCTGTTGGAATTAATATGGGATAATATCTGTGGTCTACTTTTGACCAATAATCCAAAATGTCTTTAACATACTTCTCAAACATGTTAAACGACAAGCAGACACAATACCAAAAATATTCCCTGCCTTTCTGTCCTGGAAATTGTTTCAGTTCGGAGACAACAAAATTTATTTTCTATAGAATGATCACAATAATTGATCATCGCACCTTTGTACCTTCATTAGCTTTGTAAGCTCAGCTTTTTAGTAAATTCAAAAGAATGTCTAGACTCCCAATAACTTTTTTTTACGCAGTAATAATGATGAAAAAGGGAACGAACTGGCCGAAGAAGTAATATAATGTTTCACAAAAACTTACGAATGTTCTATTTTTACCTGTGGAGAATTGTTTAATCAAAGAACATTATTTTTCGTCGTTTTTCTGCTTTATCAATTTGTCAAAGCAGCAATACTAATTTGAAGATCTACATTTTGGAGTTTTTTTTAAGATAAGCAAATATTTAAAATTTTATTTCGAGTTTCGCACTTTTTTTAAAGTAAATTTATAGAAGCATTGTTTATTTTTCCTGTCATTATATTACAAGCTTTCCTGTTTTTTTTGTTACAAGCTTGTTAAAATTGATTCTTAGATCTCAAAAAAACTTCTGATCCTCTTTATTCTTTCTAATTGATACTTTATTGATCTTCTTTGAGCATTATTTAATTAACACATTTTAATGTATAAAGCAAAAATGCCATACTATTACAGTTGTAGTCTTCTATATATAAATTCAATATTAGTTATTCTTGTTGTTATCTTCTGTATAAAGGGTGTTTGGTCGAAGATGTAACAAACGAAGAGGGCAGATTCTACCCATCATTTGCAACAAAAAACACCATATATACCATGGGTCAATTCTCAATGTGTCAATTCTCGACACAGTATTTTTTTTTTTTTTTTTTTTTTGTTATTTTCCAAGGTAGGTCCATTTTACTCTACAAAATCTATCGCTGCTCCTAAAATATTGATGATAGAGCTAAAATAAGGGTGCCGTTGGAAAGAGGAGAAAATGTAAGTTTAGTGAAAATAAAGTAAAGGGGCAAAACATAAGCATACATTTCATTTTATTGTTAATTTCATCAAAAAAATTAAAATGTATTTTTATTTAGGCCTGTAATTATGCCAAAACGGCATGAGCTACAATTTGCTAAATTTCAGTAAAACTTATCCATTTATTCCCCTTTAATTGAAGTACCCTAACATCATCAGTTGATATGCTATTTTTTTGAGCTATGATTGAGTTTTTGCTAAAAAAAAAAAAAAAAACGACCGTAAAAACGCGTACAGACCACCTTACGAGAGGAGAGGATGTACTGAGAGGAGATGTCTTAATTTTTATAATTAACCTAATAAGTGAGATGAATGAGAGGATTTTTTTATTAACATTAAATTAAAGAGGACTATCGACCTTACTGTCCATATGTCAATCCTAATTGCCCATATGGACTACGTAAAAGACCATATCCTATGGAATATGTAAAAAGAAATGTTATCTTCTATGATATTTGACTGCAATATTATTTATCATAAAGAATTCATTTTTTTTTTTTTTTTTTTTTTTAAACTTAACCATGCTAAATGCAATTATTCATCAAAGAATAAAAATATGAGGGTTACCATTATTAAAAAAACACAACACAAACACTGTGCAAACAGTAATAATACTACACAATAAATAATAATGATATTGTATACATAAGTTTTGTATAGAAAAACTTGATGGACTTTTTGTTATGATCAAATTATTTATTGTACAATTGCATTTAACAAAATAAAGTTTAAAAAAAAAAAAATAATAATAATTCTCCACATTTTTATCATGATAAATTACATATTACATTCCGGTCAAATATCATAAAAGTTAAATTTTACTTAGTCCATATGGTCAATTAGGATTGACCTATGGACAGCAAGGTCTAAAGTCCTCTTTAATTTAATGTAAACAAAAAAATTCCTTTTTTTAATTTTTTTTTTTTTTTAAGTTTTTGGGAGTTTTCTTACTACCGAAAGATTAAATTTTAAATAATTCAAATTACAATTATCAATAACTACGGGAGACATGTCTCCAGTAGTTATTGATAATTGTAATTTGAATTATTTAAAAAAAATCCTTTTAATCATCTTACTTATTAGGGTAATTATACAAATTAAGACATCTCCTCTCAGTAACACGTAAGATGGGCTGTACGCGTTTTAACGGTCGTTTTTTTTTTTTTTTTTTTTTTTTTTTTTTTTTTTTTTTTTTTTTTTTTAGCAAAAACTCAATCATAGCTCAAAAAAATTGCATATCAACTGATGGTGTTAGGGTACTTAAATTAAAGGGGAATAAATGGATAAGGTTTACTGAAATTTGGCTAACTGTAGCTCATGACGTTTTGGCATAATTACAGGCTTAAACAAAAATAAATTTAATTTTTTTAAATAAAATTAAATTTATGCATATGTTTTGCCCCTTTTGAAATAAGGCATTTGAAATAGACATTTCCTTAACTGAAATTTCTCCTCTTTCTAACGGTACCTTTATTTTTAGCTCTATCATCAATATTTTAGGAGCAGTGATTGATTTTTTAGAGTAAAATGGACATACTTTGGAAAATAACAAAAAAAAATTATTGTGGCGAAACTATTGAGAATTGACCCATGGTATAATATAGTGTTTTTTGTTGCAAATGATGGGGAGAATCTGCCATCTTCGTTTGTTGCATCTTTGACCAAACACCCTGTATAAAATTCAATATTAGCTATTATTGCCTTGCGTATATAAATTTAAAAATTTGATTTGAACTCTCTTTTAAACGGCATTGTTAATTTAGTTATGAAATTAATTTCAATTGTATCTTAGGTATTGGGTCTTCTATATTACTTGTGATCATTGTATATTATATGTTTTTTGAGGAAAAAAAAACAACGTAATCGTGAAATGTATATCAATAGTCATTAGAATCACTTAATTATGAAGACCTTATTACTTATTAGAAAGACTATTCTCTTCCAAAACTAATTTTATTCTGCTAAATCTCAATTTAACCACTTTAGTTATCCAATTTTGAACCCTCAAAGAAACCTGAAAATGATTGTTTATAAAGTTTAAACCCTTTTTAGGGTTTTGTAGATACTTCTCAAAACCCTTATGCCGAGGGTGATGTGTCTGTCTGTCCGTCGCTCTTTGGCTCATATCGCCCGAACCATTTAAGCTAAAATGCTGAAATTTATAACACTGGCGTAACTTCCGGGCCCAAACACAGGACATATACACAAAAGTTAAAAATTTAATATGCGCATGCGCAATTCGAAAAAATGCGGTAAAGTCAAAAATTTAGATTTTTTTTAATTTTCGAGTGGGGTATCAAATGAAAGCTGCTGAATAGCAGATTACGAATATATGAATAAATTTTTAAATTTCGCTTTCCTTATTGGTCAAATAAATCAAAATACACCCAAAATTGCCCCCCCTCAACTACCATATAACGGCTGGATGTAAAATTTCAAAATAATTCATACTAATACCCTATTGTGGGGTGATGTAAATTCCGGGAGTGCATCGAAAAATTTTAAAAATTGCCAATTTTAGGCGCGAAAATTTAAAATTTGCCCAAAATTTTATTTTTTTAAAATTTTGAGTTGGGTATCAAATGAAAGCTCCTGAATAGTAGGTAACAAATATCTAAATACATTTTTAAATTTTGCATTCCTTATAGGTTAAAAAAATCAAAATATACCCAAAAAAAATTTTCCCCCCCCCAACCACTATAGATCGGCTGGTGCTAAAATTTCGAAATAATTCATGCTAATACCTTATTATGGCGCGATGAAAATTCCGGGAGTTCATCCTAAATTTTCAAAAATTGCCAATTTTAGGCGCGAAAATTTAAAATTTGCCCAAAATTTTATTTTTTTAAAATTTTGAGTTGGGTATCAAATGAAAGCTGCTGAAGAGTAGGACACAAATATATATTTGCTTTTTTAAATTTTGCGTTCCTTATTGGTTTATTACTGATAAAAAACATTGTGACCCCCCGGGGGATCGAACCCGGGACTTTTAGATTGAAGACAAGAAATCATTATTTACATAATGGGTATGCTTACTCATCTACAAAACCCTAAAAAGTACTTGGACTAAGTACTTCCCTGTGATTTTTGTAAATTAAAATTTCTTCAGTACCAGCATTCAATTTCTTAAATATTGTAATAATATTGTTTTATTTAAAATTGTAATAACCTTTGATTTCTCATAATATTTCTCTTTCAACTTGTGGTTTAATTTTAAAGGAATTTTTATTTCTCTCCAATAACTTGTCATATCTTGTATTAACATTGAAATTGAATTATATCACATCTCCTTTGAAATAGACAAAGTTCTCTCTCAATAGGACTTTGATCCTTTCAAATGGACTTAGTTGCTCTGACTATTTAACTTGGGCATCCTACTCAACTTTATTACTTTGTCCTTAATCAATTCTTTCATTGCTAGATTTAGTATTATTTTTTCTTGTATTAAGTTTTACTGTTTTATTTTATAATAAGTATTGATGAACTGTAAGATGGAGGGGAGTTTAAATATTTTCTTCAGTATCATTAATAATTCTGGTCGAGAGTTAAGAGTCGGGTTGACGGGGAGGGGTAGTTACCGCTGAAGATGTTTTTTTCCTTGGGGGTAGAATCCACCCTCCCCCCGTGTCGAGTTTGAAGAATGGTATTCCTTAGAAAAGAGGGAGGCATGAGAAGGGACACAATGAGCCTGAGAGGGTTTCACTGCGCATGCTCTTCTCACTTCCTTCCCAGGGGGTGGGTTTTTCTCGGGGGCAGCCATATTGGTTTTTCCTTAGGAAGGGAGGCCCCCCGACCCTCCTAAGAATAATGATTTTCTCTCGGGCCCCCCTCCCCCCAGTAAGGCTAAGAAAGAAGCCGCTCCCAACCCTTCCCTTGGAGTTATCGACTGGGGAGCCCATACCGACCCCTCTCCCCCTTCCCATCGCAAGAAAATTTTCAACCCTCTTAGAATCGGTCTCCCTTTTCTCGGCCATCATTCTTCTGGCTCCAAATCCCCCTCCCCTTCCTTCGGGTCCTTCTAAAGGAAAACCTCATTTTAAAGTATAAACCTTAAATCTCCGCTAGGAAAAGCCCTCTCTTCGGGGATGCTTTCTCAAACACAAGTTTATTTACGTATATCCAAGCGTTGTCCTCTTCCTCGGCAGGATTTACTGTCCCTCTTTGGACTCACACTAGAAAACTCTTATTCACCCTGACAAAACAAATACAGAACCTCCGAAAGACATTACAGAGATTAAAAGACCTTACTACATCCCTATCCTCTGCCTCAGTAGGGAGGAAACGGTGTAATCACAGCCCATTTCTCCGAATAAATCCGAGTCTAATGCAGAACAAACAGACCGAGAGCAGCTCTGTTTGTGTTTAATGTTACTCAGACGAGACGTCCTCCGATGAAAATGGCTTAAGATTTACTTAAGGAAGTCGGTAAATGTAACTATGCGATGTCTTAAATAAACTGGGTTTTCTTGGAAAAACACACTAGGTTTTCAACTCTCAATTGAAATTTCAAAATATACACCCAACCAAAATATCGACCTTCATCATCAAACATAAAAAAAATTCATCGGAATCTTGAAAAACCTTTTATTTGTTGGAAAAATAAGTTCACACGAGTTTTAAAAGAATAATATTAACAAAACAAATTATTTATTGACATGAACTTTTATATAGGATATTATGATTGTTACTGCGCCTTAGTATTATTTATTTATAATTATTTAATAAAAGTACTCTACTAAAAGAAAGTTTGAATAAATTTAAATAACATTTACTTACAGAGGAGGTTCCCTCATCTTAGGAATTTACAAAAACAAATAATCAATTATCGCTGATAACACTGATAAGCCGGTAAGGATGAAAAGTTGCTAAAACAGTGTTGCCAGGCTCCGACAAGTAGTATCACAGGGAAAATCCCCTTTTTTACATGGTATGAAACATCCTATACCATAGAGGAACTTCACTGCATGTATTACAGTTAGTTTATATTAAACAGTAGTTCTATTTTATGTTAATAATTATTAATATTTTATAAGAATATTAATAATATTTTATTAGAATGTGTAGTAGTACTTTCTAACTTCACATTTTATTATTGGGTGTACAAACCGCCCAGAAAACAAAGCCAAACTTCTTTATGTTTACCTCTGAGACAGGTGAAACAAATTTTACATTAATGACCAAGAATCATTATTAGGTACTATTAATTGATACCAAAAGCTTCTTCTCAAGTACTCCTGTAAGTTGTGCGTAGGCTTCCGCGGGTAGAGGTGGATTTCCCGGAAACCCAAGCTGTTTACTCCTACTAGAATAATCCCTTTCAGATTGCTTTCAAATTTAGATACTCTGGCAACCAAAACCGACTCTTTTGAATTGTAGATATCACTAAAGAAATATCTTTGTTTACTTTCAGGTCCTATAATAGTTTTCTTTTATAAGAAATACGATTTTCTATTTTATTATTAGGTCTTAAGTTGTAAATAATAACTACAATAATACAGACTAAAATCCATGGCTGTAGAGAAAATACAGATTTTGATAATTTTATCGTAGCTTTCAGGAGGTGAAATAATCTGGGAAAAATCTAGTTCCTGAAAAAAATAGCTATTGTTTCAAAGGGTCGTGTTCGATTCCCCACCGGGGAGGTATTATTTGTATTGTAAATTTTTATGAAACGATCAATAACAATTAAGTGTAACCTTGTTAAACTTAAACTAGGAACAAATGGGAAATACAGGACTAAGTAATTATGTTTGAGAAGTATGAACGTTGATGGATGTCATCTTAAAAAATACAAAGAAACAGCCTCTCCACGAAAGGTAATATTTATTTTATCAAATCAGTGCCCAATTTTGGTAGAACTATAAAAATATGTAGTGAGCTATTCATACGATTTCGGAAACAAACATAAGATAACATTGATGTCTTACGTTAATCTCCGACATGGTAGCATAATTGTGTTCTTGTATAATAAATGTTAGTTGTTTCCGATAATTTTTATTTAAAATGATAATTTTAAAATATACATTCAATAATAATTAGACTGAAATTTATTAGCTGTTGAAAGACGGCTTTGTACAGTAAACTAATTTTGATTAAAATCCTTTCGTTATTCTTATTATTTGAATTTGTGTGCTTATTTATACAATCATACAATATACGTATTAAGAAAATTTTGTATATTTTGTTTAACCGAATAAATTATTAGCACGTCTAACAAAATTACATGATTTTTATTAGATGATATGTTAGAAAAATATATAATTCAAACAAATAACGATCTTGAGATTTTGAAAATCTTGTTAAAGTATAATTATATTGTTGATACATATTTAGTGTAAAGTGTTGGTGAGTGTGAGATGAAAATTGTTCAACAAAAGTTTAAAACTTGGCTAAGTAGAATAAAACGAAAACTAGTCCTCTGGCTGTTTTATCGAGGCATATCTGTACAATATTTATTAAGGGGGAGGGGGGGAGGGTGAAGAGAGAAGAGTTGTTGATGAAAACAGATGGTTGGAGTTTTGAAATTTTCTTGGGAAAGGAAAGGGTAAGAGGCTTTTGTGTTGGAAGGGGGGCCAAGTTTGAGCCGGAGTTATTCCACGTCGCGCACCAAGTTTCATAGAGTGGTGTCATTGTCGTAGAGAAAGTCTCGTCCCCAAATCTAATTTCACCTGTTAAATAATTAATTCTTATCTGGGTCCTACCCTACGTCAGAAACTTTCTCGGGTCGCCCCCTCCTAGTCTCGCCTCTCAGCCGTTTTATATATTCAGGGTTCGGAAAGTTTGTCGTTTCCAAGTGCGGAGAGGAAGGAGACGGAGGAGTTGACAGTCTTGAGGACCCAGTGGAGCGAGATAGGACGCGACGATGAAAACCTTTGGGAAAGCGGCGACCTGTGAAAGAAAACCCTATTTCCAGAAGGAGGCAACTCCGCCAGGCTCTACTTTCCTTGAAGCTTCACACCCGGCACAACTTCTTCTTTGCTTAATTACTAATTAACTCGATTTTCGGGGTCTCCCTCCCCCCTCCGAACTCTTCAAAAGAGCCTGCGGGACCGAACGCGAACAGAGACAGAGAAAGCGAAAATTATCATAAAGTTTTCGTCGGCTTGATGCTCCCCCTCTTTTCTTACTGCGCTGTTTTATCTGCCGGTCCGTGTATATTCGTACCGATGAGTTCCAACCTCCTTGGTAATTAACAAAAACCTTTCCTCGACAGAAATAACTCACGCTAGAGAAAATCTCAATTTTCACCCGGCAAAACTCCCCTTTTCAAAAGCAAAGAACGACGGAGGAACGAGTCCGTGGAAAACCTCCTTCTACACTCAGAAGAAAATATCATCCCTCCATATTATTCTAAAACCAACGGAATATTCTTCAAACATAAAGCCGCACTCCCGCATCTCTTTCTCAAAATTTGAACTTGTTTCATTACCAAATATAAATAAGAAAGACTTGAAAAGGAAAACTCCTTTCCAGAACGCTAAATTTTCCGATTAAAAACTTGACACCCCCTACATCTTAAGAATTTTAGTTAATTTAAAGGTCTGAGGAAAGTGAGTTGTGTTAAACAAGACGAAATTCACATTATAAATTTGACATTTAACCAATGAAAATCAACTCTTACGGCACAAAAACCATTATTAACCCTAACCCTCATGTTCACTCAAAATATAACCAATTACGAACCGCTAATGAAAGGTATATTTCATTTGGAAAATAACAAAATTAGGAAAATAAATAAAATTTAAAATACTCAGATCAGGTTTGACATTCGGAGAAATCAATGCGTTTTATATATGAAGGAATCGTATATTAAATAAAATAATAATTAGATGAATAAAATATGTTTTAAAATAAGTAATAATTAATAAATTGGGGTCTTAGCTCAATTTAGGGTAGGGTAATGGTAACACGACATTGTCGTGTTTGTCATTATACCGAATACCGAAAGTGAAGTGTAAAGATAGAGAATTGTATGAATGATAATACAAATAAAAATTTAATAAAGTTCAACGATGCATTATGCTTTAATAGTAATTTAATTAACTGAAGATACGAGGCATCCCATCTTTTTAACAAAAATTGGAAACACTGGGAAATTTGACGAGGAGGAAGATTCTCTTTAATTCGTATAAATGCTGAACAATAGTATCTTCGGTAAAACACGTGAAACTGACATGAGGATGCAACTTCTCTTCGGTCTCCTTACGAAACCTTCGTCAAATCCAAGATGATGTTAATTTTATTAACTATAAAGCCGGTGAAGGAAGGCAAGTGAAGGCCTAGCGAAAGGAAACATTGTAGCCGGGATTCACAATAGATTCTGAGACCGGACAGACTTTAGCCAAGGGGATTGGCTTCTTGAATAGCAATGCGAATCTTGGTCCAAAGGGAAGGACTCCAGGCTTCAATAATTGGATTTACTTCGTGGTACCAACGCCTGATTAAACCTTTTGGTCAGTATCTCCGTAACCTCTTTTCAGCAAGCAAAAGAAAGCCTTCATTTCCAGTTCGAAAAGGGTTTTTACCAAAGACTTTTACGTCGTATTTTGTAAGAGAGTTAAGCGCTTTGTGCCCTCAATTAAGAACAATCCTATTGACAATTCGAATAATAATGGAAAATTGAATTGAATTGAATAACAAAACAATTAACAAATAATTTTTCTTTTAATATTTCCCTTACTTGCTCAAAATGCTGCGCAATTATTTGAATTAAATTGATTAATATTATGCATACTAATAAAAGAGAACTTTTGTTCTCTTAAAATTATATAAAAAAAAATACTTAACTTTTAACAAGCCACAAAACATTTTGTAGTGCAATTATTAACAATATTATTTCTACAAGACTTTTTATTACTTAATTTTAATGAGCTACACGACAAAGGAAAACTAATTTCAACAATTGAAAATATATTGTTACTACGTAAAAACTAATTTATTGTGTTACAATTTAACACAGACTTTATACCTCAAATGAGAAAATTTTATATAAATTAAAATTTCTTTTCACTCTTTTAGATCAAATTTTGCTCACCGAAGGTAACGGAAGCTATGTGAATGTTCTAAAGAACGATAATTTTTCTTCATCGGTATCAAATACTCCAAGACAAGAATCTGTATAACTACTCTTCCAATTTTGATGAAATTTGGATAGTACACCATAATTAGCCCATTATTGATCAATTCGCTCGATGTGTTAATAGGTTTCAACCTTCTGCTCCTGTTTGTTTCTCTCCCACATGCGCACAAATATACATTTATTTACATATATATCGTCAAAAGTACTCATCTGATTTTTATGAAATTTGAATAGTTTGTCAAATTAAGTTCGGAGTTAGCCCCAGATTAATTTCAGCGTCTGCAATCTTTAAATTTTGCTAAATTGATACTTTTATTCATGTAATAAATCCAAACTTTTTTGACGGATTTAAAAAACGGGGGGAAATTAGATAAAGTTGACAAATATCGGTTGTAAAAGCAAAAAATAATTAAAGTATACGAAATAGGACGCGATGAAGTTATGTGCTACAGTAACAGGCAGACATTTTAAATTAATATAGAAGTGGTGTTAAAAATAAAAATATAAAAGTAATAAACGTCACGTCATAAAAGTACGCACATGTCTCAAATTGAAAAAAAATTCTTATAGAACAAGCAATCAATTATCAAAGTCCTGTCAAAATATTTTAAACTCTGTTTTGTTTTTTATTGCTTTCTCTTTGGTTTTTCTACTTGTCCCATCGGCAGTACAAGGAAAGCCGGCTTTGTTGAATTAAGTTACTTTTAGTAGAAAGAGGCCTTCTTAATAGAGACTGGCTTTTTCCTAAATAATTAGTCATAAATGATAAACAACCAAACTTACGTGATCAATTATTTGATTTTTGTTTTAAAGTGGATATAATTAGGCAATCTATCGTTGAAGCGATAAATTTCAACATTTTTTTTTTTTTTTTTTTTTTTTTTTTAAATAATTAATCATGATGGATGCCGCCTTACATTTATATGGAAAGTGAAATGAAGGGTAGTTGAGTGGGGGTATAAAATGCCTCGGTAGCCTTACTGCATTACCCTTCAACTAAAGTAACTCAAATGCCCCGTCCTTTTATTGAAAATTGATACAATACGATGTAAGATATCAGTAACAATGTTGCTTCTAATCAATAACAATGCAGATTATGAATTTCCGATGACAATTTAATAATCAGCCATTAGTTTTACAAAATCTTTTGTATTAGCCGATAAATAGCTACATTTATGATAAATTGTGGCGCTCAAATCTAAACGAAATTTTGAACAAACACGTCCAGTGACAGGGTAAGTTTTTTTTCATAAAAAATAATTGAATTTAAAACAGCAAATATTTTGTAGAGTAGAGACATCTAGGTTGAAATCCTGTTCCTCCTCCTGCCACTTTGGGGCTGGGACTACCTCTAGACTCTAGACATAACTCAGCCGACTTCACTGTAAGGTAGACTAACTTATAGTGCTCCACGCCCCCTATCCCATCTTATACTCTGCTTGTACCTACTATACGGTCTATCTCCGTTTTTATTGGACCGTTTTTCATGTAAATATTATAATTATATTATGCGTCTCTATATGACGCTATTGAATCAAAGATTTTCGGCAAATTAATAATTATTTCCTAAGCTATATTTGACGTACTGCAAAATCAGAAATCACTCCCCACCGTTCTGGATGACCTTATAATCATCAGTCATTAGTACAAAATTAGTAGAAAAATCATTAGTACAAAATCAATAATTTGAGATGAAAATCATTCAGTCATTAGTACAATCAAAGCATTAGAACAACATCATTAGTTTTAGGCAATAAATCAATAAATTTCTTGATTTATATGGAGAAATTTTAGCTGGAAAATTCGAAAATAAAATTTAATTTCAGAAATTCAACAATGACGACTGACATCTAAGTGATAAAATAAGTAAACTGTAATTATAAATGTGAAGCTCTTGTGCATTGAAGTGTTTCGTGCAAATTCTTAAACGAATAACGCTATTCATCTAACTTAGCCTGGACATTAATAAAAGAAGCAATCAACCAAATCGTTCTTTTCAATTATTCTATAAAGTATCAAACTAAATATGTATAGCTCAAAATTAGAATGTAATCAATGCAATGCAATTTTTATATCTTTCAAATTAATAAAAAAAATATTTATTTTAGATTTTAAAAGAAACACCTAAAATACTACTTTCTATGTTCTTCTCACGTTCACGAAAAAGTCATACATTCTGGAATATAATTCCATAATTGCATTTCAATGACTATAAGCATTCCCATTTAGAATTAAGGTAGTCACTGAAAGTATTAATACAGGAAATTATTGGGTTGAATTCAACTGTGAAATCCTTTACTTCCTTTTGGATTAACTATAAATGAAAATTATAATAATAAAGTTGCAGAATCTTTCTCACTAGAAGTATAAAATATCACATCTATTTAAAATAGTTGTAGTTTCTATAAAGTTACAATTGAATTCAGACTCTCTTATATCATAATTTACGCTTTTTTAAAAGTTATTTAAATCCTTGTTAATTGTACCAGTAAAACGTTTTCTGACTATAAATAGTTATAATTATATAGTCTTTTTACCGTGGTATTTCATAAATTGTACTTCATTTGATAAGAATAATAATCAACCATTTATAACTTAGAAATGTAATTAATAATTTATGTGAAAATTTATTTCAATCTGTTTATTGAATATCTTTTTTTGATCAAATAATTAATTTTTTAGTATAATTCATTTCTAGTATAATAAGGTTATATGTATTTAGTTTTATCAAGGTTATATGTGAGCAAAATATTTATGTACTACCTTTATTCTCATTCAAGAAAATTTCAAAAAGTATAAACTTTTACTTTACGTAAAGCTAATTAAATTTTTGCGAAAACAAAGGAATAAGTAGAAAGGAATTATTATTAATGTGTACATATTATGAGCTTTTATTTTCAATACTTCTATATTAGGATAGCTGAGGATTTATTTTCTAAAATTCTACAAATTGGGAGAAAAAGTTGTGGTGGATTCTTCCTTTGTCCGTTGAAAATAAAGGTTAAAAGTTATCGGCATGTGAAATCCTTAGAAATAACGAAGTTTATAAAGGAATCCATATAAAAGCGACGGGAGGGAGAGAGGAATGAAATTTAATTTTCCACCGACATCGTTGAGGAGAACAGGTATTTTCAGGAGAAAAGAGAGGAGGGTCTCCCTTTAAGGAAGAGCAATCGATTTTCCAAGATGAAGAATAAGAGAAGGGAGGAAAAGGATCCGTAAGAAAAGGACAAGGGAGGTGAAAATTTACATGAAGGAGGCGTCTTTTGTAACGATAGGACTCAGGGGGGTTAGGGCCTCAGGGCTGCATAGTAATACCGGGGGAAGAATACGTGCTTCGCGCCAGTTAAGACCAAGACACGAGGCCTTTTCAAAATTGCATTTGCCCGAAGACGAAGTCTCGTCCCGAACCGTCGGCCCAGAGAAGAAAGACCAGGGTTTTATAAAGGAACGGAACGGAGAAACGTCGCCTTACCCCCTTCTTCCCTGGGGCCTTGGAGAGATGGAATAATGGCGTCGAGCTCCTAATGACGGCAGGCCTCAAGACAAATGAGAATAAGAAACATTCATCAGGTCTGATTGCTCGTGAAGTCTAATTTGTCGAACTGCTCCGACCTGGAACGCCAGAGTCAATCAAAGACAGAGAGAAGCTCGGCTACCTTCATTTCCTTCTCATTATTACTTCTAAAGCAAAATCCTCCCCCCGCGACGTGGTTTCAACTTCCGTTGCAAACACCTTTTGCGGTCTTTCGCATTAACTCTATAAAATACGGTATTGTGTTTCTCCTCCTATCAACTTGGAAATTATTTTACTTGAGTCAAAACTAAATGAGATGCTGAAGAAGCTTCCATTATCCGCGACACAGACATAATAGAGATCCTTTCGTTTCTATAGGATAAATTATTCTTTAAATACTATTGAGTTTATGAATTTCTCTGCAGAAGTTATTAGAAAAATACAAACTCCGGTCCTTTCTAGATCCAAAAATAACTTCATTCCCTCATAACACAAACTCAACTGTCAAAAGGTTTGATTTCAAAGCAGCATTGTCAAAGTGGTTATTTAAAATCCTACAATAGTCGTTGATGAATTAGGAGTTATACTTATTTAAACTAGAAGTATAACTTAATAGATTATAATCTATTTGAAATTTTAAACAAGTCTACGCTTAACGCTATCAATCGATAACTTATACCTCCATACATGAACTATTGTATGTGTAATACGTCTGTGATTACCTCTATAATAGATATTCTTCCGGGCTCAATCTGCATCTACTCTCTCCATGGATAAAATAACTTTCGTCGTTTTATCTACATCTCCTTTTTCTGTGATTACTTCTACTGGTAATCTTCTAGGCTTAGTAATTAATTGGTTCATTATTGTTTCTTGCTCAATCTACTTATACCAAGTCTATGGTTACCTTTATATATAATCTTAGAAATTAAGATTTGGGTTAACTTAATACTAAGTTAATGTAGTAAGATACACTGACTTCTATTTAAACTCCATCTCTGCAGCGTTGATGTTGAACGCATGTGATTGAAAGCTCGTTTGCATTGATGATAATTGGATTTAATACTTCCTTAATCCGTAATCTGTAGAAAATATTTCGGACCCAATTTAAATTTACTTTGTCCATAATTTTGCTCTTTAAAACTTTTGATTCCTTAATCTAATAAGTATTCCATGATTACCCCTTGTTCTATGAGTACCCCAATTTGTTTTGCATAACCTATATCATTGATTACCTTTCCATATTATCTTTGATTACCTTCTTAGTTTATATTTTACAACTCAATCTATATCGAAGTGGTCTTTATAATTGCCCTTTTAAATCTGTAAATTATTAAAAATTCTTCATTTTGTCGATCGACGTGATTGTTTAAATGCTCATTTATTAAATTCCTTTACGATTTAACATTATCTGAGAGCATTAGTGCCCCCACCAAGTCGAGAACAGCTCTACCATCACATGTCACTTTGTACACCCCTCTATTATCTTAATATCGCTACTTAGATAATTAAAATTAGAGTTCATTAAAATACCAAAAATCAAAATGTCGCACCTTTATCTAAATTAGTTCATAAGGTATAAAGCGTAAAATTTTGTTATTTTGACACTCGCTGAGTATGTGTGTTCAAATATATGTGTTGAGTATAAAATCCAAGCTACTTACCAGTGCTTCGCAACGGAATGTTTTAAAGGGGAGAATAATTTAATTTTGTTTGTAATAGTACATTATGCGTCGAGTGCGGAAAGTACCATTTTGCATGAGAGTATGGAGTTTGCACCCGAGCGATAGCGAGGGTAGTAAAACCGCACGAGCAATGCAAAATGCCGTTTTCCCACGAGTTGCGTACCGTACTTTATCTACGATTGTTAGATTTTAATAATAAATACAGAAAAAAATAATAAACTTCCTATATGTAAGCTCGTATTTCTCTTTTGATAAAGATGACATCAATTCATTAGTGGTATTTTGTGCCGAATTTATTATTTCAGAAGGCGTATTATTCTCCTCATATTCGTCATAATCACTTAAATCACTCATTGATTTTCACAAAAAACTCGATACAAACAGTTACTTTTATTAAATAAAC
>KZ651534.1:313975-371978 GCA_001010745.2 Gerris buenoi
TTTTTTAAGGGTGGAAGGAGGGGGAAAAGTGAACTTTGTATAATTATTTTGGTTCACAATATGGACGTTGCGCGTCGAATGGCGCAAACCGCAAGTCTCTAGCTCTTCTGGAAGCGGGTAAACATTAATGTCAGTCAATGAGTCAGTGAGCCATGCGGCTTTGTAGTATAAAACATATTAATTTAGTACGATTTGAAGTGCGCAGAAGGTTGAAATTTGGCAGGTGCAATCTGCAGGCTACTTTCGATAAACCATAAAAAATTCATTAAAATCAGATGATTACTTTAAAGATATAGCTGTAAATAAATGTATGTTTGTGTGCATGTAGAAGATGAACAAATAATTGCAGAAAGTTGAAACTTATATGGGACCAACAATGGGCTAATTATGACCTACTTACTAAATTTCATTAAAATCAGGCAAGTAGTTTTTAAGATATGGTGGATCGCAAAATTGAGCGACAGACCGACCGACAGACCCACAGACAGACACGGGACCAAAAATGTTCCCTGATGTCTGAAACGGATTTCTGTCTTGGAATTTTTGAAATCGGAGGTATAAAATATTTTCGTTCTTCAGAACGATCACATAGCTTCCGTTACCTTCGGTAAGCTCGGAAGCAAAAAGAAGATTAGAAGAAGGGATACATCAAACTAGTTTACACAGCATTCATATTTCATTTTTTGAACAAAGACAAATAAGTAAAATATAAAGCGTTAGTAGTAGTCATCATTAAAGCTTCAAGGAATAGTTTAAGTAGTTTCCTCGTAATTTGGCTTCTATTAGGCCATTATTTGTGCCGAAATAAAAGAAATTTGTAAACAGATACAAGAAGATCACAGTAAGAGTAGTAGTAGTAGTATCAAAAGCCATAGACTGAAACAAGAAAAAATCTGATAATGCCGAATGTTAGTTTGGAAATAAATATATAACTTTACATTGAGAGAAAATTCAGTCATCCTAGAGAAACTTCTAGGAAACTTCCGACTACCTAGTAAGCTGAACCTTTAACAGATTGTGTATTTTCGATGACAATGCAAGAAAATCTACATAAAAGTATTAATATGTGTGTGTGTGTGTGTGTAATAAACGTTTTATAAACAATTTTTTTTTTTTTTTTTTTTTTTTTTTTTTTTTTTTTTTTTTTTTTTACATAATCAGTAACAGAAAATTTACTATTTTCTACGTGTGTTTTTATTTTTAAAAACGTTAATATCTTAAAATTTGTATTGTGTAAATGAATAAAAATGGCAAGGTTAGATACATTTTTAGGATACACGTGGAAAAATTTGGAAAAGATACGGTGCGTGTGAATGTTACGGAAAAGGTCTGCACGTGGCGTTATCAAGCTTCCCCTTAAGGTCTAAGGGGAAAGAGGAAAAACAAGTACTGCTATATCACATGTCACCCTCCCCTCGTCTTCTCACCAAATGAATAAGAATGCCCTCGGGAAGTGAGAAGGGAGGGGGTTGTGATAAAAAGAAAATTCTCTTGATAAAAGACCCCCTCTTTTAGAATTAGAAGGAAAAAACAAGGAAACCCTATTATTAATGCTTTAAAGTGAGACGAAGAAAGAGCAGGAGTAAAAGACACGCAGTGGAAAGAAAGAGCGAGAGAACTTAGTTAAGGTGAAAAAGAAGGAGTCGGTTTTCACGGTGAGGGAAGGGGAGAAGGGTTTAGACCCTTTTCTAGAAGTGTTTTTCATTTTCAAGCCTTCAAGGGGGTAGTTAAGGGAAAGGGTTGGGTTTTTGCTTCCTGAGTGGGCGGGCAAAGAAAGAAGGGAAAGCTTCAGAAAAGCCCTCTTTCACAGGATTGGTCGAAAATCTTTTCCCTACTCGGTCTAAGGCCGCGCCCCCTTCAAACCGAACTCAGAAAATATCTTGAAATATCGCAAGAGGCGGAGGCTAATCCGCTTAGAGTAACCCCTTAAAAACCTTTCTCCCCCCGTTCTTCTTCTTCTTCCATCTCACCCCCTCGTGAGTTTAAGGGTTTCGAGTCCCTCCCTTGAAAAAACCTTTTCTTTCTCGCTCTATCTCGTTTATAAAAACAACCCTCTTCGTTTTCTATTCATTCTCTTTTTCTTTCTGTCCTACCAACACCCCTCTTATTCTCTTAAGAGTATTGACTTCTTTAGCATCTCACGTCCCCCTCTCGTTTCCAACCCTCAAAAGCAATAAATGAGTTTCTTTCCACCCCCTTCTTAATTCCTTTTCGTTTTCTCCTAAGGGTATAATTTTTTTGCTTCTTCTTCACCTTTACTCTCCCCCTCCTATTAAATATTAAACCTTTACTCCAAAAGGAGAAGAAAATGAACGAATGGAAATAAAAATGTTTTTCTATCCTCCTTTATTTTGTTAAATGTTAAACAATGTTCTTTTACTCATTATTTATTATCATTATGAACAACACTTTTTTTTTTAAATTAAATTATTGTAGCAACGCAAAATCAACCTTTTATTATAACAAACCTAGAAGAAATACCAAATATTCTTCCACATAGTTTTAAAAAGAACATTGCATTGCATTGTTCATTCTGTTCATTCCATAGTGCATTCTTTCATATTTTTGCTTCCAGTGCTGATTACTAAAAGAAAGGAGCTAGTTATTTTCCAAACGATCTTGGGAGCTAAAGAAACAGTCGTTCTGAGTAAAAGTTTAACAATACTTGTTCTTCACCTGACCCACGTGAAGAACAAGCCACTATTGGAAAGGCAACGAACGAAAAGGTCTCGTTTGAATAATTTAGGAAAGGGCTGATAAAAAATAATTTTTTAGGATACATCTGTATGAGCCTAACTAAAGGACAATATAAATACATATTAGGAATATATTAGGGGCCGAGTGGCTCTACTTTTAAAACGAGTTTAATGCAATAAATATCGATTAAAGAAAATCGTAGTTGGAGATGAATGACATGGTTAAAGAGGATGAGTGGAATATAGGGCACAATCGCCCTTAACCTTACGACTAGGGCAGAAGCTCCTTTCAAATATTATTATACATGTATCACTTCACTTTACAAAAACTTCTGCTTTTATCGAGTTGAAATTTTTTACGCCAGTTTCAATCGTAGTACAGACTGTATAATATGATGACTTATTAAATATTGATACGTTAGAAAATTTGATATATTGTTAAAATCTTTGATTTTCCCCTTTTAAGACCTTTAAATCTAATTTTAAGAATTTAGCAATATATCACTTCGTAGTGGCGTCGCTGTAAGCTTTCCTAAAAAAAATGTATTCGGAAAAAAGTAATGTTTTTTTCTGTCAGGAAATTCCTATTTTATATAGGAAGATTACGTTTACGCGAGCGTTACGCGCTAACGCTTGGACAGATAACGCTATACTGAGTATTTAGCCTGGAGATTGGTAAGAGGGACGTATATATAAAATGTCTACTAAATTGGTCAAATTACATACAGGAAGTTTATTATTTTTTTCTGCATTTATTATTAAAATCTAACAATCGTAGATAAAGTACGGTAGGCAACTCGTGCGATTGCTCGTGTGGTTTTACTACCCTCGCTATCGCTCGGGTGTAAACTCCACACTCGCATGCAAAATGCTACTTTCCACACTCGACGCGTAATGTACTATTACCGATATCTTACGTTCTAACGTAACGATTTAAATGAAACTTTGCATACATCACCTACAGTACAATTGAAACAAGCATGTAAAATTTCAACCTGATACAAGCAGAAGTTTTTGTGAGTTAATGATTTATATTTTTTATTTTAATATTTATTTGGATTAATTTGCCGTAGGCGTCTGAGAGGACAGTTCTTTTTTGTTCTACAACCATCTGCTTTAACTATAAGTTTATCATTAACTTTTTTTCTCAATTTACAATACATTATTTATTGAAAGACGCTCACTTCAAAGATAATAAAAAGCTTTTCATTTAATTTTGCCTTAACTCCACTAGTAAAAATAGTTAGTTACTTATAATTTTGTCACTTTTCTAACTCCACCCTGTATAAGTAGTTATTACTGTGATTTTATAATTTATATTAAATGAAAAGCGTAAGGAACTTCGTTCCTATCGGGTGTCCACGACACCACACGTATTTCTTTATTCAAGTTTTTTTTATATGTTTAAACTAGCTGGATACCCGTGCTTCGCTACGGAGTGTTTTTATATTTGATAAGTTTATAAACTACGAGGAAAGCATACCAATTATTTTACTATTTGAGAATATCTAGATTCTATCCCTTCTACTTATATCCCCCTCCTCTTTGATAATTTAATTTGCAAGTACCCTAATTTACCCCTCTTAAATGAAAATATGACGAAACTGTACATATCAACAATTAGTGTACTCTTAAAGAGCATTTCAACGATATAAGCATCATGATGATGAAGGGTATTCATTACATGTACCCGGTACCCCGTACCCCTTTGAAACAAAATTCATAGTTCGAAAATTTGTAGACAGTTACCTTCCCCTTGCTTTGAAGGTCAAGTGTGCAAATTTTCATCGAGAACAGACTAAAACTGTAGATATGTATAAAAGACTATACATACCTATGTACACACTTATGATGACTTTTATATACATAGAGATATAGATATAAATTTCCATTTTACCTCTCCCCCTTCTGAATAAAAGTAAGACAAAACTGTACTTAAGAACAAATACTTTTCTCTTAAAAAGCTTTTCAACGATTTGTATCATGAAGGGTATCCATTACTTTGTCATTTGTACCCCGTAGACATTACAGCAATTACTGTTACTCTTAAAGAGTAAATTTTGAAGATGAAGGGTATTCATTACCTGTATCCCGTACCCCTGTGTACCAAAACTTTAATTTCGTAATCTCATGTAGGCAGTGACTTTCACCTTGTTTTGAAGAAAAAGTGTGTAAATATTCATCAAATTAGGATAAAAGACATCCTCATACGGATACTCTTCTTTTTATAAGATATAGCTATATTTTTCAATTTTACCCCCCTCCTAAGTGAAAATATGATAAAACTGTACATAACATCAATTACTGTCCTCTAAAAGAGCTTTTCAACGATATGCATCATGAAGGGTATTCATTACTTTGAAATTTGAACCCTGTACCCCTGTGTACACAAAATAAATTTCAAAAATTCATGTAGACAGTGTTTTTCCTCTTGCTTTGTAGGTCAATTGTGCAAATTTTCATCAAGATCTGACAACAACTGGCCGCCATCTTGAATCAAAATTCCCGATTGGTAATCTATTTATCAAAAGTTACTAATTTCATGAAAGGAAGCTAACTTCTAAATTTCAAGGTTCTAGTACAATTGGTTCCTGAGATATCGTCTTGTCGAATTTTTAATATAAATGGCCGTCATCTTGAATCAAGATGGCGGATTTTAAAAATATTTCTTAGCGAGCACCTAGGAGGTAAGAAAAACACACCTACAAAATTTCATGGTCCTACGTCCAGTCGCTTCAGAGATATCGTGATGTGTCAGTGAGTCAGTCAGTCAGTCAGTCAGTGGTATTTGGATTTTATATACATAGATACTCTAAAACAATGACGTGTTATACACGCCAATTATTGGATATTTATTAATTTTAGCTTGCAGCATAAACTTAATGAGGATACCAATGTGGGTGTTGTTTTAGTTAAGGAAACACGAGGAGATAGTGTAATCAGAATTATCTTGGGAGTTACCTCTCTATTTATCTTTTCCCTTTGATAAGGGAAATTTTGTTCTCTTCATCGAGGTCCTAATATTGATAAGAGAGCTGAGAAGGATGGAATTCAGTTTTAGGTTGTTTGTAATACAACTAAGTTGGGGGGTAGGATGAGTGATAAGGAAGTGGTGACTATGTAGTGAGTCTTTGTTAAGGATTTATTAATTGGTTTAATCAGTGTTAGAACACAGGTAAGTTAAGGTAAAGACGGTGAGGAAATCTAAAGGAAAGTCTCCTGTTTAGAGGCCGAATCCAAGCTGAGTGGGTTAGTTTCCATCATCCTTGCAAAGCTTGGGCTTTCAAGCGGCTTCCCTCTGCTTTGGGCTTTCAGTTCTAGCTTTTACCTGGTTGATTAGCCTAAAAGCTCGTGCCCACGTTTCTCTCCGCCTAATCTTGTCTTTTCAACTAGAGTAAACAAAATACCAAACTTCGTTTTCTCGAAATTTCACTTCGAATGACAACAAACCTCTATTGTAAAACCTTAGATTCAACTAAATATATTTATACTACAATCATAGAAGTATATTTCATCGCTTAGTAGTGAAATAAACCGAATTGTTCTTTCACGAAAATATATTAATATTTAAACTAACTAGCCTTCACCCCGCGTTGAGCGCGGGGCCCATGCTAGGAATCAGTGGCTAGCTTTCCTAATATCATTTAGGCCAAGTTGAAATTATTTGTCTTGTAAAAAAGTTGAAGTGGTGCAAATTTCAGCTGCATCAGAAAATTTCTAAAAAGAATATTTGCTGAAATCTTTGCTGACTCAGCAACTCCAAGTCAAGACTGATTTTTATAAAACATTTCATACCTCAAGGTTAAAAACTGTGGGAGTTATTCGTCATTTTTATTTTGATGTTAAAATCAATAACCGAAATTGTTAGACCAAAAACACTACAGTATTTGCATGTTTTCTTTTGGGTCTCTTCAGGTTTTTTTTTTTTTTTTAAATTAGGTAATAATAATTTAAACCATTATTCTTTTTATCTTGCTATATTTCGCCCTACACCTTGGGCTTCTTCAGGCTCTACAATTTAAAACAATTTATATCATTTAAACATATTTTTAATAGGATATTTTATCTTATTAATATTACCTTAAAAAACAATACAATATTAAACTTTATAAATACCTTCTTTTGAGTTCCATAATTTTATTAAAATAAAATTTGTCCATAATTTAGAAATATAGCAAGATAAAAAGAATTATGGTTTAAATTATTATTACCTAATTTTAAAAAAAAACCCTGAAGAGACCCAAAAGAAAACATGCAAATACCCTAGTGTTTTTGGTTTAATGAATTGAAAAAAGGGTCCAAAAAAACTACTTAGAGAAATTGTTAGGATTATATAAATATTTTATTTTTTTTTATTTTTAATAACTTTGTACCCAAATATTTCCATGAAACCAAGCCTAAAACGTGCGTAACATATTAGTGCACACGCCTGCGAAATAAATTAATAGATGTGTGTGTGTGTGTGTGTATATAGATATTTTCTGAAGACGGAAAAAAGATTCTATCCCAACAAAAACACTAGTGTAAAGAAATAAGCAAGTCTCGCGTAAAAAGTACTTTGTTCTTGTAATCTTTCGTATAACTTCGTCGATCTGGAGTACAATATATTTGCACTTTAAGATAACAGTTAATCAATACTGTAAAATCAAACTAAACAAATGTTCTCAAAATCACTTTTCAATTTTAAAATTCTCCACTAGGTAGCTTTAGCGGCGCTGTTTAAAATTTTTAATTTTTTTTACAATATTTTGAATACGCGGTTTTTCTATTAGCCTTTAATGGAACAAAGAACCAGATTTTCTCGGATTTTTTAATTTTTCCTTTATTTGTACTATTAACTCTACCTACATACAAAATTTCAAGTTTCTATGATTTTTAGAAGTGCCTTAGAATTATGATGAGTGAGTAAGTGACGAAATAACAAAACTCTGGGCTCATATATCTAGTGAACTACTATGGGTAGAGATGTAAAATTTTTATTTCTGGTTGTTTGTCATGAACTTTAAATTTAAATTAATTTTATATATCTAAGTATCTTCAAAAGGATAATATAGGGGGGTCCAAATTGCCGTGAGTTGGTTCCAGTAAAGGATGGTACGGCTGTGCTCGACTTGGCGGGGGCACTGCCGTGCCCCCAGATTTTAAATTATGTTTCGTGATAAAAACTTAATTTCTTATATGGCGACGATAGCTAAATCCTATTTATCGAATGTCGGATGTAAACGTCTTAAATAAGAAACAATTACTAAGAGTACTAAGGATGTTAATAATATTTAACAACAATTAATTAGTTACAATAATTCTTGTTATTAAGAGTGGATTTTTTTTTTTGTCTCAACGATTTATTTTTCTAAATTATAAAAATATACTGGGGATATAAAATTTAATATATCCAAGATCCCATACTAATTTATAATAATTTATATTTTATGTATGGATTTATTCTAAAACAAAATCATTTAAACATTAAAATGCGTTTCTTTTGATCTTGAACAATCATTAACATTTTAATCATAATGAAAATTTAAAATATAAACATAAAGGAGGGGATAACCCGATTCACCCCCCCCTCCAAAAAAAATATTCTGAGTATTACTTTTGTATGACGTTTTTCAATTTTCCTTATGAATAAATAATTTGTATTAAAATGGCTTTTTAAATAAATTGGAAAACCGGTTTGTATTTTTACTCCCCACCTCATATACTTTTCAAATATTTAACAAATCATTGAAAAAAAGTAATTAATGTTAAGTACTTTTGTATATTATTGTTTTCCTTCTGATATATATATTATAATAATTAAATGTATATTGAAAAATTAGGCCCCCAAAGTTATAATTATGCATTATTTTTATTAAAATGTATGTTTATATAATATATTGAATGTGATTAGTATTTCAGAAGGGGTGGCTTATAGGAGATGGGGAGATAATTAATATTTGGTCATTATCGAATAGTATATTGTTTTTAAATTATTTTATATGAAAAAGAGATATTTTATCCAGCATAAAAATAGTTGCTATTAAATTAATTTTATCATTTTGAAAAATATGTATTTTTGGTACAATATATCAGACATAATCAATTAAGTAAATCCATTGACTTTTTGCGGTACATCATATACTTTTTCTGTATTATATTTATTAACTGACTACAGACTAAATACTAATATAAAAATACAGACAGTAAAAATCACTTTTTTGACATTTATAAATCCAATAAAATTTCAAAATCAAATTTCCACACTATCACAATACTTTCTGAATGTAAGTAGGTTTTTATCGATTCAGATAAAACAAAAAGATGTAGTGCATACAATTTTCATTTCCTCTTTAGTTGTTGCTACGTTGTTTTTCGGATTTTCTATATTTGCGAAAAGGAGAACGGTGCTTGGTTTGGATTGGTTGAAGGAGTATAAGATTGAAGTTGATGGAGATGGGATTTCTCTGAATTGTTTGGAATTTAAGTTGGTTTGGGTTTATCAAAATGTAAAGTGTGGATACACGCAACTAGTTGTGTTTCTCGTCGACTTTTCTCCTGTCTCGATGCTTAAAGTTGAATTAAATCGATTCCTGAATAAGAAGAAGAGGAAAAGCTCCCTCTCCCCAGACGAGTCTCAAGGAAATTTTCAATTTAACTTACTCCTCGGAGCCTCCTTTCCTCTCGCCTCGGCCTCGAGGTATTTTAATCTAATTACAGAAATAAAGCCTATTAAAGTAAACTAGAGCAATTTATATCCAGGACGCCGTGGCGGACTCTTCTCCGTACACGGCACCTCGAGCAAACTCGAAAATTTCCAGAGCACGTATAAAATAAACATGGGAAGTAGACGGAGATGGGGTGCCTCCTGGGTCCTCTCTTCTGCTTCTCTCGAGCGGGGCAATTTATTTTCATTTTACGATTATAACGTCTCTGCCGCTTGAATTTAAAACGCTTTTCGGTTTCCTCAGATAGGGTTGTGAACCCTAACTTTTACTTGATAACCTTCTCTCTTTCCTAACTTGCCGTACATTATTAGTCGGGCCCGTGTTTCCTCGGCCCGTTGGAAAACTTTGTTGAAAAGCATACTTTCCTTTCCCCAAGGGCGGCATCGCCCTTTACATTACTTATTTCGCCCCTCCCCTTGCCCCCTCCAAGCCCTTCTCTTTATCATCCGGACCTAATCTAAGTTGAAACTTTACCTCCTCCTCTCGTCGTCTGAAAGCATCCTACTTTAAATTTTATGGAGAAATTACGAATTTACTCCTAGCAAGGGGGAGGGGGTCCAGGGTTTTACAAAGTTTGTTTCTCCTCAGGACCTCCTCACTTGCGAAATTAAGGTCTAAAAATATGAGATGAGGGAGGGGGGGGGGGGGTTGGTAGTCCCTCGTCCAGTAAACTTTATTATTTAGAAACCTTGAGCCTTCAAACTTTTACACTTTCATAATAACTTGGTGTTGCTTCTCATAACAACCTTCTTTAAATATTTCTAGACGCTCGGACAAAAAATACCCATTATTTTCCGTGGCTTTGGTGAAATAAATAAATAAGTACCATAGGGTTCCACTCCACACCCTTCTCATTTAGATCTCATTATATTCTGATGGAAACGCTTTACAATTCATCCCACTTTGACAAACTTTGCAATAATACTTTTTGCCAATATTCCAAAAGAGCAAAACTAATTACTTGGACTTCTTATTAAAATATGTTTGATATGGGAGCGTCTATGGAGGTCATCTTAAAGGATAGAAGAAAAAGTCTCTCCACGTAAAATTAACTTTTTTATTAGCCAAAGCAGCTTTCAGCCTCTAAAAGGCTATCATCAGTGCCTATTAGAACAAACAGAGGTGATAAATCATGTAATATAGCGAAACTAAAATACATAAAATAAAAACTAATCAATAAAAACCTATCACGGTGACTGATGGACAAAAACCAATAAAACGAACGACAAGTCAAAAAATAAAAATTAAAAAACGGTAAGAACTTCACAAGACAAAAATAAAGTATGCGTATAAATAAACAAAAAAAAAAAAGAATGATAAAAATTAAAGACATTAACAAAAAAGTTAGCAGAATCATGAGATCAATAAAATAAATGCATACATGGCATAAAAACAATTAATAAGAGTTCTAATTTTGTTCTTATGCCATGTATGCATTTATTTGATTGATCTCATGATTCTGCTAACTTTTTTGTCAATGTCTTTAATTTTTATCAGTCTTTTTTTTTGTTTTTGTTTATTTATACGCATACTTTATTTTTGTCTTGTTAAGTTGTTACGGTTTTTTAATTTTATTTTTTTGACTTGTCGTTCGTTTTATTGGTTTTTGACCATCAGTCACCGTGATAGGTTTTTATTGATTAGTTTTTATTTTATGTATTTTAGTTTCGCTATATTACATGATTTATCACCTCTGTTAGTTCTAATAGGCACTGATGATGGCCTTTTAGAGGCTGAAAGCTGCTTTGGCTAATAAAAAGTTAGTTTTACGTGGAGAGACTTTTTCTTCTATCCTTTCTCATTAAAATAGGTTTTTCTGTCTAATACAGTAGTCGCCGCTTAATGTGATCACTTTGGGACCAAGGCCTAGTGATCACATTAACCGACTGATAATAATAAGCAAAATCTCATTGGTTAAGCTTTCATTGTGTTTTTATTGGATTGAAAATATAAATATAAATAGATAACACCGAAAAAATTCCCATATTCTCGCTAATAGCCTAAATAATCCACGCTAATAATGGGAAAAAAATAAAATAATAATAAACAATCGGCACCACTGGAAGGAGTATAATAAAAATAGGAAAAAAACTGTTTATTATGTACACATTTCTCTTAAATTCTTTTCTCAGAAACTATTCTTTTAGGGCTCACTCAACATCATCTAGTCCTCTCTCTGTTTTCTTATGCGAATTTGGTTGTAATTCTTTAAAGAGACAATCCCGATATCATTCCGTTGTTTTAAAAGTCTATTCAGCAATGGCTGATAAAGTTTCCAATATAATTGCGGCTTTCCACTGGCTCATCTCGGTCGAAAGACGATCGTACGATCTTTGGATGTCTAGTTTCTCCTACGAGCTGAGATCACGACGTTTTGAAGCACTCATTCTTGGTTTAAAACTTTTTATAACAAAAATAATCGACTTCGAACTTGTATAAATGTAATGTTAATTTGACTAAAGAGTTCTCAGAAATGATTGAAAGACAAAAACAACTGAGCTTTGTCTAAGTGAAATGTCGTAGAAATAGAGGGAGAAATGGATGTTTAGATGTTCTATGTCTATGTATAATATTATAAAGGAAGTAGTAAAGGTGGCGTGAGGTATACATTCTCAGAATCCTGGATGTTTAGACGAAACGCTTCTTGATTTGTCACAGCTTTAGTCGTTTCCCCGAAAATTATATAAAAAAAATTAACGATTTCGACTCGACTTTGATCACAATAACCGAAATACTGATAACAATAAACGGATAAATTTTAATGCATTGGTATTGGGTGGGCCCGTTCCAAGCTATTTTGATCACACAAAGCGGTTGATAACATTAACCGTGATCACATTAAGCGGTGACTACTGTAGTTGGTTAAAATATGTTTAGAAAAAAATAATTTTCCACCCAACAGGTAACTCGTCTTAATATCTGTGCTTGTTTATCTTATATTTAAGGGGGCTATCTTCGGCTCGACTAGTTCTGACATGTACTATTTAAACTTGTTATAGTTCTTCATAATTTTTTTAAATAATTTTTTTACGTTCCATCTTTTATTTTCTTAAACTTTTCGCTCTAATTTTGATTAAACCAATTCACTCACAAACTCAATTTTTCCCTCTAATTTTGCTGGTAAACCAAATAGGATTAACATATAAAGAATATTATTAGATATTATATCAATATAATATTCTAAATATCAATCAAATGGTGGTTATGTATCTATTTTGCTAATTCAGAGTCAGAATTAGAGAATTTCAAATAGCGCTACTCAATAAAAATTAAGTTTTTGTAATCCTCTAGAATATACGTATATTGGACTAAAATTTAAAGCATTACTACTTTTTATAAACATTATTTTATAAAGTGTTACTCTAAACAACCAATTAAAATAGTCTGTCAATTAGTGTGGCGCATAGCTTCCTCGCATCCTACTCTACTATAATGATTTTATGCTTTTACAACCTATTATTATTAAATTTATTTATATCCTTCGATTTTCAAATCTGTCAAAATGAAATGAATGAATTTTTCCTGAATTAAAATATCTATTTAGCAAAAATTTAAAGAGCACAGACGGTTAAACTTAATCAAGAGCTATCTGTGGTCTACTTTCGACAAACCATCTAAACTTTTTACACATCAAATAAGTTCTTTTAAAGATAGAGGTGTAAATAAATGTACATTTGTGCTCATGTGGAAGAAAAACAAATGGACGCAAAAATTTGAAAACTTATATGTGGTCAGCTATGGGCTAATTATGGCCTAGCTTGTAAATTTTATCAAAATTGGACGACAGATTCCCTGATTTTTTAAGCAGATTCTTTTCTCAAAATTTTTTAAATCTTAGGTAACAAATTATTTCGGAAAGATCAAAAGGAAATAATTACAAGATAAAAAAATGTATATACTACGTTTTTAAATTTTCTGTCATAAATCATAAATTTGAAATTGGTCAAAATGAAGATCGTAAACATGGCTCACGTCAAAACAAATAAAACGAAAAATGAATTAAATGTTAAATGTGTTCTGAGCTATTTTAAAAGTTTCTAATGCCTAGCTATTAGGGAAGTTAGTCAATGATAGATTGCAAGAATTGTACTGGACAAACAAACAAACAAGAAAGCAAGCAATAAAAACGTAGTAAAAAGTAGACAAGAAAATCCTTACTATTCATAAACAATAGTTGAGCAGTGTATAATCATTTTTATTCTTATTCCTGATATAGTTGGGGATAAAAATCGGTTGCATGATTTGTACTGGACAAACAAAAAAACAAGAATGCAAGCTAATAAAAACGTAGTAAATATAAATAATAATAAAGTTACATACATTCGAGTAATAGTATAAGTCGTAGTAAAATTGTTTCATTGAAAATTAACTTAATGTATAATATGACAAGTAAATTATGTATATTTTCTTGTCCTGAAATATTTAATCAGCATTTAAACAATATTTTACATGGAAGAGTACAAAATTTAAAGATTTTTAGGAAAAATATAAACATAACAATCTACAAATAAGAAAAAAATATGTTTACTTTATTTGGAGAATATTGTTCTTGATTTAATAAAGATGTATAACAACTTGAAAATAAGTAGGCATTTACTCTTACGTTTCACAATGACATCACTGTGGACAGAGAAAAATCATTCTGTGTGGTAGATTAAATATAAGAGCTTTGGATATCCAAAAATCATTGTACTTTTTTCTGTTAAGTCTTCTTTCTTAAACACTTAGATTATTAAAAGAAAAGGTTGCCAAAGGATACTAAATGCTCTAGTTTTACTATAAAGTTTTTCTTTAGCAACACTGTTTGTTGCCGAGTGCTAAAACCTTGACATTTAATAAGTCGTATAGTAGAAAGATAGGGAAAGAAAAGAAAGATCTTAAGTTTGACGAATGGAAAGCAGCGCATTCTACTGAAACTACCAAGAAGTTCTATCTTGATACTAGTCCTATCTACCGGATTCTTGCCATACTAAAATAGTAAATTATTTTATTTCTATTTTGTTTATTTTAACTATAGATAAGTTCAAGTTATTGGATCTAATTTATAATTTATTTTCACAAAGTTTATTAGCAATCTTGACTTGATTGCAAATAAGACGTTTTACATCTTGAAACGAGTTCTAACTATTAATTTGTATTCAATTTAGGTAGTTGGTTTTTAATGTATTTTCATAAATTTTTTTTAAATATAATCTTTCAAAGTCATTTTCTGCAAATTGATGCTTTTAAAATCTTTAACAGGTTTTTACATTCGCTATTCTTCTTTGCATCTATGCTTGACGATGTTAGAATTAGGGATAAATAATATAATTACTTATTTGCAAATCTATTACTGTAAAATTATCTTAAACCTAATTATTTTAAATAATATTAACTGCTTTTAAATCCACCCTAAATTTTATAAAAGTGTTTGTTATAAGTTATATATATTTTAAGTTATTTTTATAAAAGAAAAAGAAAGAAGAATTAAGATACCTATCAAAGCAACTTTAAATTATGTTAATTCCTCCTCATTATGTGTAATCTCACTTTGTTATTAAAATACACTCGTAAATTTGATGATTCGCTTAGTAAACACGGTATAATCTNATTAAAATGCTTCCTGAGGTAGCTAATACAAATAAAATAGTGTGTTACTTAGTGTGGCACATAGCTTCCTCGCATTCTATAACGTGCAAATTGTTAATGCTTTTACAAAAGATTTTCGTCTAATATGTTTAATTGGTTCCATCCTATTATTTTAAATCTGTCAAAATGGCTTTGATGTTTTTACATGAATCGAAGTATCAATTAAGCAAAATTTAATGAGCGCAAAATAATTATTAATTAAATTATTATGGGACCATCTTGGACTAGGTTCGACATATCAAAAATTTTAAATATATGAGTGCTATTGACGATAGAGGTAGGTATATATAAATGCATAATTGTTCGCTTTTTGAAGAGAAACGGATTCCTGACACATAAAAAATTGTTGTTCATTATTCTGAACGAAGAATAAAGAAAAATTTTATGTGACAGAAATCCGTTTCAGCCATCAAGTTACATTTTTGATTCTGTGTCTGTTTTTTGTTCTGTCGGTATGTCCCTCAATTTTTGCTAACCTGCATATCTTAAAAACTACTCCAATGTTATTAAAATGTGGATGATAGATAAGTTTCAAACTTCTGCGTCCATTTTTTCTCTTCCACAATACAAGTACTTATCTGATTTTTATGAATTTTGATGGTTTGTTGAAAGTAGTCCACAGATAGCCCCTGACTAATGTCAACCGTCTATTTTCTTTATATTTTGCTAAATTGATACTCTAATACATATAAAAAAAACAATTTTGAAAGATTTAAGAAGGAGGCATATTATTTAAATTTTACTTATTTTAATAATTTTTTAAAAGCATTTTATCATTAGAGTATGCGAAACAGATCGTGAGAAAGCTTTGTGCCTCACTTATTGGCAATTTTTTTTGTTATTCAGCCTACTAAGAACGTATTTTGAGTAGAAAGGAGATATTTTGTGTTTGTTAGTTATAAGAATGTTACTCTAATCTACGTCAAGGTCTGTTTCTGATAGATTTTGCCTTTTATCTCAACGAAAGTCGGTTCTATTAGCTGTAAGATTATGTTATAAGACCTGTTGGAAGGAAAAGTGATAAGGCACGGCTAAGATTTCTCAAGTGCCTCTAAACTACGAATCTTAAAGGTTTATCCGAGATCAAAGTGCTGTTTTCTACCCCCAACTTTTGTTGTACTTGATTATAAAGCTTTCTTAGAGCTAAATACTCGTTAAGAGTTTCGTGTAACTGTATATCCTTGTTGGCAACATTATATTTTCACAGACTTTGCGCTAATAACTTCCATATTTCCCTTCCTAACCTCCCTTCTGCGCTTAAAACTTCTGCTATAATTAACAAAATGATTAATCATTTTGATTATATATTCTGAAAACTTTAAATAACTATGGTTTATTGTTATTTTCAAGAGGAGGAAATTAAAGTTTTTGATAATGGTCTGGCGTTGTGCTTTTGCTTCTCGTGCAAGAAATACGTACCCATGTTAAATGCTCATTCAGCAACATAAAAATATAATAACTGTAAAAAAAGTACCTAGAATTATTTTTTAGTTACGAGTAAATGGGTTCAGTTCCCGGTAAAGAAAGTAAATTTTATCGTTTTGGAACAACTTTTTTCCTTTTTTTTAGTGTAGTTATAACACGCATAGAATAATGTGAGTGTGGTATTAGAGTTGGAAAGTTACTAATTAGTGTGAATAAACGTAGTTTGTGTATTGTAGTAAGATATGAGGTAAGTGTGTAAGTGTTTATAAAGGATGTGGGTAGAAGGGAGGTTTCACCTGTACAAGGTTAGACAAACCTAGACCACAACTAACAACCGCATCTAACACAACAACCTCCCTCCACCTTGCACCCGCATTACTTACCAACACCCCCACACTCCAACAACACTGCCTCCTTCTCTCACTTGTCTTTTATCTCAACTAATTTTAGACCTACAATTTATTTTTATCGATCAGCTGATTTTAACAAAGGTAATTTTAGACCTACAATTCATTATATTGATCACCTGATTTTCTTATTTGCTTTCTTCAGTTCATTTTTGCCCTCCTTTGAAAGCAATTCTGATATGCAAAAGGAATCATTAATATTTACCTCAAAAATCATTGTTTTATGTTCGATTTCGTGTAATTTACACAGAACAGCTTACTTTTAATTGATCACAACTAATTTTAGAACAACAATTCATTCACTGGTAAAAGCTGATTTCATTATTTTTTCTTCAGTTTATTTTCCACCTTAAAAATTAAACTTATATGCAGAAAAATATACTAATTCTTACCACAGCATATGTTCACTTTTTTCTTTTCTTTTTCCCACTTTCACAGACTATCATTCTTTTAATTGATTTCTACTGATGTTTATACTTATGCATACGCTGTTTTTTACAATCTCATACCAAAAAAGTACCTATTTTGATGGCGCAAAAATTCGATTTTGAAATTATAATGAATTTAAACGTTTTGTGGTCTCCAAAAAAGTGGTTTTTAAACATTACTGCCTATCGTCTGTGCAGACGCGTGGAGCCTAAACTAGTGGGTGGATTTTGACGAAATTTGGCATACATGTTCAGGAGTATCATACCCCGAAGTATGATAATATAATCAGTAATCAAAATTATAATGATTAGAACGTAAAGTCCTGGATTACTAATTATTTCAACTTTTTTAATGAATAATTAATTTGAACATAAAACTTATACTAATTATATATTATCGTGTTTAAAATTATACTTAGTTCTTGATGATTAATGTTTATTAAATGCTATATTATGTAGTTAACTTTGTAATATTAAATTTTGTAATGTTACCTAACCTGGAGGTTTGCCTAGTTAAAAGTAGTAGGGATGTTTTCTCGACGCTTCCCTCCACAGCCATGTTCTAAGAACTGATTTTAATACCCTTGTGTCGCTATAATATATGCTTTTTAGAAAGTCCCGCGATAGAAGTAATAACACCATTATATTCTAAGATTGTACCTTAATTTTAAACCTTTAAGAAAACCTTGGAAATAGTTTAATAATGAAACGGAGAATAATAACATTATATTAGGGGTGCGAGGTAGGATAACCGGTAATTAAAACTTTTAATACAGTCTTATCTCATATAACGTATATTGTAAAGTTTAAGGGGGGAATCTCCGAGTTTAATGCTCCGTGCCGAGGTCCTATCCCTAAGGGTGTGTTTGTACTTCGGGCCGAGATTTTTGCCCCGAAGATTTTATCTTTAATTATTAAGGTAGGATGTGTAAGGTTTCGGGTGCCCTCGGGGAGAAGAAGGGGAAAGCGAGAAAAGCCTCGGTACAACTTAGCTGTCTCCGAGATAGTACCTAAAACCCCGAGATAAGAGGAAAACCTCCCAGAGCAAACTAACCTTTACAGATCTTGAAATTTCCAAGTGGTAAACCCAGAGGTGTCTTAGCTATCCCCCTAAGGCCTTTTCGCTTTAAGATAAAACGGAAAACCCCGCCCTGTAACAAACTGAAACGGGTTATTAAGTATATCGGTGGAGGTTCGCCTCCTCCAGCGGTGTCTCTTACAATTAAGATAATGCTGCGCCCGTTATATTCTCTCCGGTTAAAGATATGAAGCATTGTGTTGCTTAACAAACACCTCTTATATACCTGAGACTCCCCCTCCCCCCTTCTAAAACCACCCTCAAAACTATAAATTGGCTACCATTTATTAAAGGGCGGAGTTGTCTCCTGTTTTGCAATGATTCACTGCCTCACTATTTCATCCCCCGTGTAAGCCACCGCACTACCAACTCCGACTAGATATTTTTGACTTATGGTGCCTCGTTTCGCTTTCTTACAGTCCCCCAATTATTATCAAATACTGAACTAAGAGAAAGAGAGCGGGGATGCAATTTATTTGTTTTAATTACTCTTTGACTTGAAATTTATAACTGCTTCTTGGTTACAACAGGAATAAGTTAACAGACATACCAAAATTAATCGATATAAAAAGAAATAATTGCAAGATAAAAATAACTTTTTATATACTACGTTTTTAAATGTTCTGTCTTAAATCATAAATTTGAAACCTGTCAAAATGAAGATCGTAAATATGGGACATGTCAAAACAAATAAAATAACTTGCGGATTTTTTCCGAACTAACTTTCCATACATCCAAATTTGCTGAAAACTAATTTAATTATGCTAAAAGATGGCTAAGAGTATTAAAATAATGCACTGTCATCGTGTTCTGAGCTGTTCTAAAAGTTTCAAATTCCTAGCTATTCTGGAAGTTAGTTAAAAATCGATTGCAAGATTTGTACTGGACAAGCATACAAACAAACTCGGGCCCAAATCAATCGGACATCAAAGAGTGGGGAAAGAGTGCCCCATAGGGGGTGTCCCTCTACCTGCTCAGTCCGCGATTCATAGTGCAATTATTCAGAGTATCATGGCAAGGGATCGAACCCACGACCTCGAGTCGCCCTGACTTATTGATAGCTGGGCGAGCGCCTAGAGCCCCTCGTTCACGCTGGCTCCCACGTATATAATAATAATAAAATGCCCTAATTTGTTGCTGACTAATATCATAATTACTAAAGATAAATAAGAGAAAGGCTAGTTAAAACATTCAAAATTAACAAAAAGCACACCAAGAATAATCCTTTGGTAACAAAATACGGATTAAAAGAATTGGTTTTGGAGAAAAGGGTCGGGGATACCACAATTTACCAGATATTATAAAATCCGCAAAATGTCACTCGCAAAATCCCAGACAAGAGTTAAAACCTTATAATAATACCTATTTTCCGGGCTGTTTATTAACAGCTTCGAGGAAAATACGGAAATAAACCTCACCCATTTTCCAAAATTATTATATAAAATAATTAAAATTGAGGTTGTTGAGATAAGGGTGAAAATGTTTTTTAGAGAATTAGATTTTAGATAGAAAGAGAATCAGAGGAGATTATCAAAAAAATTCTAGAAAATATGTAGTGAAATAGTAAATCTATGCTTGGTTATCAATATAATCTATTTTCATCTTCTCATATAGCTTAATAAATCCTTTTTATACCGATATAGTCCGGGAAAACCGAAAAACGCGCATTATTTTCCATACACCTTCCCCCACCCCTTATTATCTGGAAAGTAATTACACAAAGTAATTATTTGTACAAAGGGAAAAACCAAGTGGGAGAGAAAATCCTGTAATAACGAGCTTTAATGAGTTTGCCCGATCGGTTTTAAATGAACCCCGAGCGTAGGGAAAACTAAAGAAAAAAACAACAAACTATCAGAGAATTAGAAAATGTGGTTTTGTAATAGAAATTTTAAGGTAATTATTAAAGGGACGCAGAAAATAACATTGTTATTTAGATGAATAAATAACATTAAATCATAATAATTTGTGTCACTAATTTTAAACTATATTAAATTACCTTTTAATATACTCAGTCAACTTTATCCCTATTAGTGTTAAATTGACAGGTTTAAATAATATTTAATGCATGAAAGTTACTAAAAAAAAAGAAATATGACCTCTCAAAAATTGAATGAGCTGAACGCATAAAATAATAAAAAAAATATGCATACCTCTCTAGTCCGGATTTATCTTAATCCGGACACACGGTAATCCGGAACCCTCGGTAATCTGGACGGTCCTCCATGGAGATTGCAAGCCTGCAACAATGAAAATTATAACTAAATTCGTTTTTAATCAAATTATTATGTTCTATTATACTATATTATCTATAAATAATTTGATTAGGTATACTATTATGTTATTTATTTAAATATAGTATGTCTTAAGATGTTAAACTTAATTTTACTTAATATTAATATTTAACTTAATTTTAATATTCTGTTGACAGGGAGACTCATATTGAAGAAGACATAAGACAGCTGGGTACATCAACAAAATCACAAACTTAAAAGCTATATTCTTGGCAGCACAACAAGTAAGAATATTTTCTCGATATTCTTTATTCTTATATGTGAAATTTCGTGATGTGTGAATTGAATTGATGAAGAGTAACAAAATAACAATTAATTGACGGGATGATAATTAATTAAAGGAGATTAAAATTTGATAATTAGATTATAATTTGAGGAGGCATTTGATTTCTTACTTATTCTATCATAAGTCATAAGATACGGGAGAATTTGAGAATCCATTTAAATATTGATTTTTTTATGAACCTGTAATATAAGAGCAATAAGACAAAGATGATTACACATTAGACCCTTAAAATCATACTTTTACTGATGATAATATAAGTTGATAAAACTTAAGGAACAACATTTATAGTTTTGTCTTACTGTCACGCTATTAAAACCATAGCGGCTGAAAAAAAACTTGTACAGCTTTAAAAAAACAATATATTCTACGAGATATAACTAATTTTATGGTTTTTAATATAAGTAAAAAAAAAAATAAAATAAAATAATAATAATTAAAACGTGCGAGCTTGCACCCGCACCCTGTCAGTCTGTTTGTATTTTTGCCTGCGTTTGACTGTTTGTCTGACAGTAACATGATATAAATATGTAGAATCATTAAGGATTGAAACTCAATTTAATAATATAGTTTTAAAAGAAAAAAAACAGAAGTATTAAGTTAATTTTTTTTGTTGCAGTCACATAATTTGTAATTAAAAAAGAAAGTTTCCAAGTTTAATCAAGTTAATTGGATATTTTGTCGAAGGGAAGGTAAGGAGAACTAAAAGTAGACTGGGAACTTTTCCTAAGGAAACTCAGTTACTCGGTTAGGCTTTTCTCTAAAGCAAGGCTGGAAAGGGAGGGTACGGAAAGACGCATTAAAGTCTTGTAGGAAAATTGAATTTTCTTTACAGAACCTTAGTTCTTAGGAAAAGGGTGGAAGAAGGAAAGTGTAAAAGGTAGCTTTATATTTTGGCTTGTCGCCGCGGAGGGAGGTATAATATATATAAGGGTTGGGGCGCACTCTTCACGTATCCCTTAATACGGTTAGTAAACTTCACTTTGCAATTTAACTTGCCTTGTACATCAGACGAACAAAACGCCTTCTTCTCTTGTGTTTCACCCGACGTTTTCCGAGACCATCTTTCTCCGTGGAAAGGAAGATTTCGTGGACGGGCTAGAAGTTTTAGGTTTCCTTCGCAGTTCTAATTTATGCTGAATGAAAGCTAATTTCGAAGGCATAAATAACTCCTTGAGCCGGTCGGGAGTATAAACTCCCTTCTCCGAGAGGACTTGCGAGGGAACGACTCGGGGCCGGAGGGGGGTACAAACTAACTTTATTATATGATTCATGATTCTCGCACCGAGAGTTAATTTTCTCGCCGTTGTTTCACCTAAGGACGAAGGCAACACCTCCCACACCTTTTCTCCTCCTATCTTATCTTAAGGAATCCCTGTATCCTTCCTCTCACCCTTTCCTCCGCCTCCTGAAGAACTAACTTAGTTATCCTTCTGAAACTTTACAACGAAAAGGGGAGTTTTACTCCTCGAGAAAATAGCACCGTCGTATCGAATTCGCTATGGTAATATAACTCAAGAGAGGAATTTTAATAACTTGGACTATGGGATTAACAACTCGTTCATTAACTTTCTACTTAAGACGCTTTCCTCGGGGCACAACTTTCTTCACTCTAAATATCTTTCCACCGCGGGCAACCGAATCCCTGAAATATATCCGTACGTTTTGAATAATTGAAAACCAACAGGTAAAATTTAATAGTACGTGTTATATTTCCAACTCACTCGTGGAAATAAGTTTTCATACTTTTCACTATTACGATAAAATAAGATAAATAAGTTCCACGGAGCCGTGGAAATTTACAAACTTATTTAAACTATAAACAGGCAACAATAATTACTACAGTCTATAAGATTAGCGTTGGCACAGTGAAAAGGCGGGAAAATTTTGAGGGAAACGATTCTAATGGCCCCCCATGTTGGATGCAACTTCAGAAAAAAATGCTGTACTCTACCCCTGTCCCACAAAAAAAAATATAACATGGCAACACTGATTTTCTCTTTTTATAACCCCAAAACTACCTCCACGTTTGTTGTTTCCCGCCTTCGATTGTGCCAATTCTAATCTTATAGACTGTAGTAATTACTTCTTTTTTTATTTCTGAGATCAATAAAACAATTTGCATCATAGATAAATGTTTGACATAGATTTTAACCTTTAAAATCTAATATAATATTAAATATTACATTATATGGTCAACCACAATCTTAGTAACAAACTAATTTTAAATTATTTGATATTATAATTATTACTTATATGCAATTTATTTGCCGGTACTGGTTCCCTTAACATTATGATATTACAGGACGGGAGAAAGAGTTAAGGGATTAACTCGATGAGTCAATTAATGTGAAACATGTCTCCCCTCTCTGAGATTCTTACTATGACTAGATATGACTGTATCTTGGAATAATTTATTTTGGAGATAAATTATTTGATCTTGGAGATAAATAATTTTAAGTCTAATTTCTTTAAATAACTTTTTGTGGTTGTACTGTATTACGCTGGTAAATAATTGTGTTAGAATATTGTAACTCCTTTGTTTTAAAATAAAGAGATAATATATGTAAAAAATGTTTTATACTTTAAAGAAAGACTACTCAGTTTCCCATTTTAACGAGTAGAATATAGCTCTGTGAAATTGCTATAATAAGACAATAACTTTCCTCAAAGTTACAGTTATTGGTATTTAATCTAAGGTTTTAGATCTATTGGCTAATATGATCCTCATTTCCGAAACACCGATTTAAATGGTTTTTATTTACTATTTAATAATATTCTACTTAAATATCATTCACTTCTAAGACGACGTTAGTCCATTTTTTACTTTACTGATAGATTCAATTGCTGGAATCCGGTAGCAATTATTAATTTTATATTTGGAAGAAATAGAAATATTTTTATATATTTCTTATAAACATAAATTTTCTTTATATTTCTATTTGAGATAAGGGGTCTTAAAAACTAGGTCAAAACTTCTTTCCTTACATGGTTTCGTGGAGTAAAGTTTCATTGTGTTTTTAACACAGATGCTGCAAATCTCCACCTCGGGTTTTACACTTTCATTAAAGTTAGTTCTTGTAAAATTAGAAACTTTGTTTAAGACAGAATTAGAGGATTTCCGGCTGAATTTACCTGAAGCTTGGGTATCCCATTAGCAACCTGTTCCCTTACCCCTCTCGGTGCATGGTTTTAATAAAGGGACAACGTCTTGTAGAGCTAAGATAGACCTTCAAGGCGGGCGGTACAATTAAGAAATCCTTACAGACTGTCTTAATAAAGGGCTAAAGGGGAGATGGGGAGAAAGGAGTGACAACGGCGTTTGCGTTAATTGTCAGTGAAACGAGAACCAAAATGTCTTTTAAGATTGTCGACGAAGGATTTTCTTGCTGACGGAATCAAGTTTAAGACACAGCAATGAGAATATTCATTCTATTTTGCATATTGTTTTAAGACGGTGGAAAGCGACACCTTCTCACCCTCTTTTCCTGTCTGTCATATTTTCAAAAGGGAAATGCCTTTGGAAAATGAATTCAAAAGTGGAAAATATAAACTGACATGACAGCTTTACTTACTTAATTATGTGTTGAACTTAGCCACCTACATGAAATGTACTGAAAAATCAAATTTATTGATGGTTAACGCAAAAATAATATATTTCTGGCCTTACAGGTCACTTTATTTGCATTAAAATTTTTAAAGAAAACAAACTATTTTTTTATTTTTACTATTTTTTTATTAGCTTGCTTTCTTGTTTGTTTGTTTGTTTGTTCAGTACAAATTTTGCAATCGATTTTTAACTAACATTTTAAAAAAGTGGCTAGACATTTGAAACTTTTATTACAGCTCAGAACACGATGCCAATGCATTATTTTAATACTTTTAGCCATCTTTCAGCAGAATTTAATTACTTTTCAGCAACTTTTACTGCATGGAAGCTAGTTCGCAAAAATCCGCAATGTATTTTATTTGTTTTGACATGAGCCATGTTTACAATCTTCATTTTGGTGGGTTTCAAATTTATGATTTATGACAGAAAATTTAATTACTTAGTATATAAGAAGTTCTTTTTATCTTGTAATTATTGATCTTTTATTCAGAATATAGCAGTATATTAATAAAAATTTTAGTCATACATTGTGTAATTAAAAGATAAACTCTGCAACAAATAAAATATCAATTTTGGTCTCATTTAATTTTATTTTGGGATCCCTAATAGTTAATTGCTAACTTTTCTTTGGATTTTAAAAGTTCCGGGTTGGATTCCCAATCCCGGTAAGGAAACCCATACTTGGCTTTCACCAAGCATCACGAAATTAAGTGGGTGGCTACTTTAAGTGAAGTGGATTATTATATTTTTACCTTTTGTATGAGCGCATTATGCCAGTTAATTATTCTGGCTTCGAGGTTAATATGTCATCTCAATGGTCCTGATAAGAGATATCTTTAGAGCAGCTTCTTTCTTTAGTGCGATAGTGAACTGATTTGCTAACTTCTTTTAGTCGCCTACTTCATAAAGTATGTCGAAAATTAGACCATTTAATAACCCAGTACGAAATTCTTTTTAACCTTGTCCTAAAGCACCTTTCTTATCTAGCAATGAATCGAGTGTGACACACAAGGTCGTGCGTTCGATCCCGGATGGAACTCAGGGTGAAGGTACCCCTTAAGGGGTACTCTGACTTATACCTGTAAGTCTAGATCTGTACAGTGACAATGGTATGACCCTACGCTTTGAAGCTCTGATTTACACAGCTAATTAAAAGTTTTGTTGAAAACACCTTTTTTATGATAACTTGTTAGTATGTTGGATGGATATTCAGGTGTAAATAAGTTAAAAATGATTATTTCATTTTCCTTGAAACGTTTCGGCTCTTCTTAGAGCCATCTTCAGTCTTTTATTTCCTGAATACAATAATTCAATTAGTTAAACAATTATCCTCATTCAGTAAGATATCATTTGCATTATGTAAAAGTTTATCATATAATTTAAATTGATATTTTTCAAATACTTACAATTTGTGTAGCGTTAAGATGTAATAGTATTACATTACGAAGTCAAAAATTTTTTAAAAAAAGAGATATTTTCTCCATTAGAGATTGTCGTATATTCGTCTTGATTATAACTTTCAAATTTGATTAAAAAAGAGATTTTCGCTATATCTTAAGTTTAAGAAATAAAATTAATTTAAAATTAAATTGGTTCACAGAGACAATATTTAAAATCTTAAAAACATTAACAATATTTTAAACACATATGACACAATAACATACAACTAAACCTGCAATACTAAGAGGTATATATGGTATTTAATAATACAGTTTTTAACCGAGAACATTCATATCTATTATGTTACCATTACAATACCATGTATAATTAATTGTTATAAAACATACATATAATTATTTGAAAACAATGATGCTTAAACCAAAAATGATGGTTTCATTAATCATTCATTTGTTATTATATTAGAAATTTTAGATAATAATGTGTGGTTTTTTCAGTATAATAGGGAATCAGTAGCCAGCGCTCCTAGTAGTGAGTCTTAAAACTATTTCAGTCAGATTTTTATTTTTATATAAAATTGATTTTAATTTAGATTAATTATGAATTTTATTTTTATTAATTGTCTTTGAATCTTCTAAAAATTAAATTGTAATTTTTGTGAATGTCGCTTGCATCTGTTTTATGATTTACCGTGGAATTAAGATTTTTTAGAATGAAAAAGGACTCAAAAATTCTTCTTTTCTTAGTGTTTTTTTCATAACCAAGAATTTTTGTATTATCAAAATCAAAATTGTGACCAGTGTTAAAACTATGTATGGCAAGGCCAGTTTTTTTGCTGCCATTTTTTACATCATTAATATGGTGATATTGTCGACTTTTTAGTTTTTGAGAAGTTTCTCCGATGTATGATTTGTCGCAATTATTACATTCGATCTTATAAATTAAATCAGATCTGTTTTCCTTATTGATTTTATCTTTCATATTGCTATATAGTTTTTGCATTTTATCGTTTGGTTTGTGGGCAATTTTTATATGGTCGCAATCATTTTTCTTCATTATATTTTGCAATTTTTCGGAGAGTCCTTTGATATATGTGATGCTTGTAAAATATTGTTGTATTGGTTTATTTCTTTCTACGGTAATTGGGGAATTAATATTGTCTATTTTATTTATACATTTGTACCACATTGATTTAATTAGATTAATTGGATATAGATTTTCAATCAGTTTTGAAAAAATTGTGGTTTTTATTTCTTTTAAATATTCCTTATCTGTTGTTTTGATTGCTTTTTGTATCATATTTGATGCTATATTAATTATGGTATGCTTAGGGTGATTTGAATTATAGTTTAATATTCTATTACTTTTTAACTCTTTCGAATCCACATATAAAAAGAAATTAAATAAAAACTTATTAAACAAACAAATAATGCAAGACATAAGAAAACTTAAATCATTCATTAGAAATAACCCCGAATTAATTATCATAAAAACTGATAAAAGTAACAAGACAATTATAATGAACAAATCAGACTACCAATCAAAAATGGAACAACTGTTACAAGATAAAGATATCTACCGAAAACTCAGAAATAACCCATTAAACGATATCAAGAAAGAATATTCAAAACTACTCAATAAACTTTTGAAATACAAATTCATTACACCACAGGAAAAAACTAAATTAAATAGTGACCACAGTAATTTACCCAGAATGCATGGTCTTTTAAAAATTCATAAAAACAATCACCCCCTCCGCCCTATAATCGATGGTAGAAATTCACCCACTGAAAAATTATCAGCCTTTATCAACCCCACACTTGACAGTGCCAATAAAAACAATCCCTACGACGTAATTAATTCTGAACAATTAAAAAATAAAATTAAAGATATTCATATCGAAGAAGACGAAATGTTAATTTCGTTTGATGTTAATTCACTTTTCACTAGCATCCCTTTAGATGAATTGTATAGAATTATTAATATAAATTGGGAACAAATAGAACCCCATACGAAAATCAAAAGTAAACAGCTATATTTAGAAACACTTAAATTTTGTTGTGCGAACAGTTACTTCACTTATAATGGTGATTATTTTAGACAAATCAATGGACTAGCGATGGGGGGTAAATTATCCGTCAATTTAAGTGGCATTTTTTTGAATAACCTTATTAATAAAGTGATTGATAGTTTGAATGAAAAACCAAAAATCATTTATAAATATATTGATGATCTTATTTTAATAATTAAAAAGAACAACCTCGATTATACTTTAAACCATTTTAATAACATTAACAATAAAATATCCTTTACATTTGAAAAAGAATTAAATAACTCATTAAACTATTTAGACATATCCATTATTAGAAAAAACAATGGATCTATCACTACAAAATGGTATTCGAAAGAGTTAAAAAGTAATAGAATATTAAACTATAATTCAAATCACCCTAAGCATACCATAATTAATATAGCATCAAATATGATAAAAAAAAGCAATCAAAACAACAGATAAAGAATATTTAAAAGAAATAAAAACCACAATTTTTTCAAAACTGATTGAAAATCTTTATCCAATTAATCTAATTAAATCAATGTGGTACAAATGTATAAATAAAATAGACAATATTAATTCCCCAATTACCGTAGAAAGAAATAAACCAATACAACAATATTTTACAAGCATCACATATATCAAAGGACTCTCCGAAAAATTGCAAAATATAATGAAGAAAAATGATTGCGACCATATAAAAATTGCCCACAAACCAAACGATAAAATGCAAAAACTATATAGCAATATGAAAGATAAAATCAATAAGGAAAACAGATCTGATTTAATTTATAAGATCGAATGTAAAAATTGCGACAAATCATACATCGGAGAAACTTCTCAAAAACTAAAAAGTCGACAATATCACCATATTAATGATGTAAAAAATGGCAGCAAAAAAACTGGCCTTGCCATACATAGTTTTAACACTGGTCACAATTTTGATTTTGATAATACAAAAATTCTTGGTTATGAAAAAAACACTAAGAAAAGAAGAATTTTTGAGTCCTTTTTCATTCTAAAAAATCTTAATTCCACGGTAAATCATAAAACAGATGCAAGCGACATTCACAAAAATTACAATTTAATTTTTAGAAGATTCAAAGACAATTAATAAAAATATAATTCATAATTAATCTAAATTAAAATCAATTTTATATAAAAATAAAAATCTGACTGAAATAGTTTTAAGACTCACTACTAGGAGCGCTGGCTACTGATTCCCTATTTTACTGAAAAAACCACACATTATTATCTAAAATTTCTAATATAATAACAAATGAATGATTAATGAAACCATCATTTTTGGTTTAAGCATCATTGTTTTCAAATAATTATATGTATGTTTTATAACAATTAATTATACATGGTATTGTAATGGTAACATAATAGATATGAATGTTCTCGGTTAAAAACTGTATTATTAAATACCATATATACCTCTTAGTGTTGCAGGTTTAGTTGTATGTTATTTGTGTCATATGTGTTTAAAATATTGTTAATGTTTTTAAGATTTTAAATATTGTCTCTGTGAACCAATTTAATTTTAAATTAATTTTATTTCTTAAACTTAAGATATAGCGAAAATCTCTTTTTTAATCAAATTTGAAAGTTATAATAAAGACGAATATACGACAATCTCTTATGGAGAAAATATCTCTTTTTTAAAAAAATAAAAATTTTGACTTCGTAATGTAATACTATTACATCTTAACGCTACACAAATTGTAAGTATTTGAAAAATATCAATTTAAATTATATGATAAACTTTTACATAATGCAAATGATATCTTACTGAATGAGGATAATTGTTTAACTAATTGAATTATTGTATTCAGGAAATAAAAGACTGAAGATGGCTCTAAGAAGAGCCGAAACGTTTCAAGGAAAATGAAATAATCTTTTTAACTTATTTACACCTGAATATCCATCCTACATACTAACAACTTATCATAAAAAAGGTGTTTTCAACAAAACTTATAATTAGCAACTGGAGATGGAATGTGCCAGGAATATTATCACCAACAATCTTCAAAAAGAAGAAAATCAATTAATTAATCAGTTAAACAGAATCATTGTATCCCATATAAAAAAGCATAGAACCAACAACAATAATGTATGGACTTTGAAATCCAAAATCATTAAATTATGTAAAACAGAAAGCAGAAGAAAATATTTACAACAATATAAAAACAACAACACCATACCAAACCATTTGAAATGGGTCAAGGTCAACTCTTTTAGAAATTTTAATAATAAATATCCTAACCCGAAAATTAACAAAATATCTGATAATTTCATCAAAGACATTTTAACTTTAGAAATCAAGGAAACATATAAGATTGCCTACGATTGCAATTTTAACATTAATAGTATTCTGAATAGCATCAAATTAAACAATGAAAATGGATATAATTGTATAAATAATATCATCCAACAATACAAAACAAAATTATCAAAAATTTTAGATAATAAACTTAACAACAAAATTCAAAGAAGAGAACACAACGCAACAAGAATGGGCAACCCTAATGAACTAAAGAATTTAGATTGGTATAACCAATTATATAAAAAAGATTGGTGTGTGAATCTATCCAAAAAAACAGTACCCATAAATATAATTAATCTATTAAGCTTAGGCCATAATTTCAATTTAACACCTTTTAACCTGGACAATTCAATCCTTAAAATTATAGTTGACATAGAATTTTTATTAAATAATTTGGATTCCCCGGAGAACCACAAATCTTTTTTAAGAAATAATTTTATAAACTCTATTACTAACCACCAATCCACATATAAAAAGAAATTAAATAAAAACTTATTAAACAAACAAATAATGCAAGACATAAGAAAACTTAAATCATTCATTAGAAATAACCCCGAATTAATTATCATAAAAACTGATAAAAGTAACAAGACAATTATAATGGACAAATCAGACTATCAATCAAAAATGGAACAACTGTTACAAGATAAAGATATCTACCGAAAACTCAGAAATAACCCATTAAACGATATCAAGAAAGAATATTCAAAACTACTCAATAAACTTTTGAAATACAAATTCATTACACCACAGGAAAAAACTAAATTAAATAGTGACCACAGTAATTTACCCAGAATGCATGGTCTTTTAAAAATTCATAAAAACAATCACCCCCTCCGCCCTATAATCGATGGTAGAAATTCACCCACTGAAAAATTATCAGCCTTTATCAACCCCACACTTGACAGTGCCAATAAAAACAATCCCTACGACGTAATTAATTCTGAACAATTAAAAAATAAAATTAAAGATATTCATATCGAAGAAGACGAAATGTTAATTTCGTTTGATGTTAATTCACTTTTCACTAGCATCCCTTTAGATGAATTGTATAGAATTATCAATATAAATTGGGAACAAATAGAACCCCATACGAAAATCAAAAGTAAACAGCTATATTTAGAAACACTTAAATTTTGTTGTGCGAACAGTTACTTCACTTATAATGGTGATTATTTTAGACAAATCAATGGACTAGCGATGGGGGGTAAATTATCCGTCAATTTAAGTGGCATTTTTTTGAATAACCTTATTAATAAAGTGATTGATAGTTTGAATGAAAAACCAAAAATCATTTATAAATATATTGATGATCTTATTTTAATAATTAAAAAGAACAACCTCGATTATACTTTAAACCATTTTAATAACATTAACAATAAAATATCATTTACATTTGAAAAAGAATTAAATAACTCATTAAACTATTTAGACATATCCATTATTAGAAAAAACAATGGATCTATCACTACAAAATGGTATTCGAAAGAGTTAAAAAGTAATAGAATATTAAACTATAATTCAAATCACCCTAAGCATACCATAATTAATATAGCATCAAATATGATAAAAAAAAGCAATCAAAACAACAGATAAAGAATATTTAAAAGAAATAAAAACCACAATTTTTTCAAAACTGATTGAAAATCTTTATCCAATTAATCTAATTAAATCAATGTGGTACAAATGTATAAATAAAATAGACAATATTAATTCCCCAATTACCGTAGAAAGAAATAAACCAATACAACAATATTTTACAAGCATCACATATATCAAAGGACTCTCCGAAAAATTGCAAAATATAATGAAGAAAAATGATTGCGACCATATAAAAATTGCCCACAAACCAAACGATAAAATGCAAAAACTATATAGCAATATGAAAGATAAAATCAATAAGGAAAACAGATCTGATTTAATTTATAAGATCGAATGTAATAATTGCGACAAATCATACATCGGAGAAACTTCTCAAAAACTAAAAAGTCGACAATATCACCATATTAATGATGTAAAAAATGGCAGCAAAAAAACTGGCCTTGCCATACATAGTTTTAACACTGGTCACAATTTTGATTTTGATAATACAAAAATTCTTGGTTATGAAAAAAACACTAAGAAAAGAAGAATTTTTGAGTCCTTTTTCATTCTAAAAAATCTTAATTCCACGGTAAATCATAAAACAGATGCAAGCGACATTCACAAAAATTACAATTTAATTTTTAGAAGATTCAAAGACAATTAATAAAAATAAAATTCATAATTAATCTAAATTAAAATCAATTTTATATAAAAATAAAAATCTGACTGAAATAGTTTTAAGACTCACTACTAGGAGCGCTGGCTACTGATTCCCTATTATACTGAAAAAACCACACATTATTATCTAAAATTTCTAATATAATAACAAATGAATGATTAATGAAACCATCATTTTTGGTTTAAGCATCATTGTTTTCAAATAATTATATGTATGTTTTATAACAATTAATTATACATGGTATTGTAATGGTAACATAATAGATATGAATGTTCTCGGTTAAAAACTGTATTATTAAATACCATATATACCTCTTAGTATTGCAGGTTTAGTTGTATGTTATTGTGTCATATGTGTTTAAAATATTGTTAATGTTTTTAAGATTTTAAATATTGTCTCTGTGAACCAATTTAATTTTAAATTAATTTTATTTCTTAAACTTAAGATATAGCGAAAATCTCTTTTTTAATCAAATTTGAAAGTTATAATCAAGACGAATATACGACAATCTCTAATGGAGAAAATATCTCTTTTTTTAAAAAATTTTTGACTTCGTAATGTAATACTATTACATCTTAACGCTACACAAATTGTAAGTATTTGAAAAATATCAATTTAAATTATATGATAAACTTTTACATAATGCAAATGATATCTTACTGAATGAGGATAATTGTTTAACTAATTGAATTATTGTATTCAGGAAATAAAAGACTGAAGATGGCTCTAAGAAGAGCCGAAACGTTTCAAGGAAAATGAAATAATCATTTTTAACTTATTTACACCTGAATATCCATCCAACATACTAACAGCTAATTAATTAATAAATTATACTCACTTAGGTGGTACAATGTACACTGTTATGATGTGTCAAGTGGCGGGAAGTCTCCTCCAGGGGATTAGTAAAATCGGCCTAAATATGGCCTAATTCCTAAGTAAGAACAAGTGGTTCTTCCGACCCGTTTAGTACTAGTGCTAGGATCTACTGCCAGTACTATCCTCTGGTTTTTCCCAAATCAACAAATTACTGCAGCGTTTTTAACACGTGCATGTACATCAATCATGGATAGTTTCGTTAATGCTGCTTCGCCTAATAAATTGGATAACGTTCTCTGTAGATCGATATTGTAAACTATATTAGACCCACTTACCGACTACCTAGAAAGCTGAAACTTACACAGATTATATAATACAATAATCAGTCATTAGTTTTAAATATTTTTAAAAATCTATGTAAGTGTTTCATTACTATTATTATTATTTAATTTCTTATTAAAATTAAATAAATAATTAAATAAATACTTGTGCTAATTTACTTTTACTAAAACATCCGTCTAAAACATCAGTCTTTCCAACTGGAAAGTCGGAAAGACCCATTTACGCATTTATATAAAATTAAAAGACTTATAAAAGACAATATTTTTAATCATTCTTATTTAAATTTTATTCATCATTTATAACTAATTTGTACAAAATTCTTACTAAAAGAACAACCGCATTGGAAATGTTGGACTAGAAAAATGGGAGGAAAATGGAGATAAAAGGTAGATAAAATAATAGGAATTATTGCCGTTATGCAGTTAGTTATAAGCTCCCTTGGGTACTTAATTTACCCACAATCCTCTCAGTGGAAAACCAAACCATTATAAAATATAATTCATAATTTATAACATTGCATTATATAGTTGTTCTCTCTGAGTAGAAGGTTTTAATAGGCATTAAACCAGTTGCAATCCTGCCATCAGAGTTGGCAGCGTAGCTCGACTAGCTTGCATTTAAATTAAAATAATATTTCATTTAATTGTTCCAGAGGAAAAAGAGAACAAATTGTCGGAGGGAAAATCATTATAAAATACCGGATAATCTAACGGAAAATAAATTTAAATTTATTGTTATGACGACTGGGACCAGGAATTTGATTTTAGATTTTGATATTCATCGTTATTTATTTTATTAAAAAGATAAAATTATAAAATAGTGTGCCAATTTATGTGGCACATAGCTTCCTTGCATCCTATTACTAGACGAACGTTTTTTTTGTTTTAAATTTTAATTTGGATCTGTTTTGGTTCCAAAACATATGCGTTCTACTGCGTCAATTCATCCAAATATCTTTAAAATCAGATCAGTACTTTTTAAGACATGGTTGATAATAAAAAAGACATGTTTGAAAGCCTGTATAAGGAAGCATTGGGTAAAGAAGGTAATATGGCTAATGGGCTAATTATGACCTATCATCCCAATTTCATTAAGTTTGGACTAGTAGATGAGTAAGACGTGGTGATTCACAAATATGTTGACAGATGACTGACAAACAAACACGAACCAAAAGTGTTCTCTGATATCCGCATATTATCTTATACTTATATTGCTCACTCTCACTACTCATATACTCGCCTAATTTTAGGACGCCAAGAAGCCATAGGCAACACTAATTGGTCCATTTGCGTAATTGATTAATCTTTTCTCATTATCAAAGAAAAATAAATAAATAAATAAAACGTATAATGCCTATAAGGAATAAACAACTATACTTTATTGTACAAATTGTATCCCTCCTTTTTACCTAAAAATGTATTATTGTTTTGTACAAACGATTAAATCAAGTTATAAATTGAAAACTTGGGTAATTATGCTTTTTCCATACTAACGCAGGAGAAAAGCACATTTGATTTATTTTGCTTATTTATGATTTTCAACTTTTTAGGATTAACAGTGTTGACAAGAACGCTGTTCATAATAATAAATAAATATAAAACCTTTTGAGTACTTTTAAAATTAGGTAAATACATATTCAGAATGTGAAAAAAGTCATTAATTTAAATGATGGGGGCTCTTGTATTTTCGACTTTTATTTTATTATTCAAGTGATAACAAAAGGGATGTATAAAATATTTTGGAAAAAAGTTGATGTTAAAACACACGAAATTTTCATAGGGATTATGAAGTAAAAACGACGTGTTTTTATTGTCCTTTTTAACCCCTCGTCTCCCCTTTTCTGTTTGACAATAAATAATTTATGGTGAGAGGACATCGTATGATTATAAAACAAACGTAATGAATGAGAAAATTTCCGACTTTTTTGTAGAAGGGTGGAGCAGAAGTTGATTTTTCGAGTTGAAAATGTTGTCCAAGTTATTTCCGTTATCATTTTCACCCCTTCACCGGATCACCAGTTAAATGGTAATTGTTATAATGTCCCTCCCTAATTCTGTATGTGGGAGGGGTAGAGAAGAGAGGTCAACTCTGTCTTGTAAAACGAAAATGTCGTTTTAAAACAGCCGGAATAGACTGCAAATCGGCTGTGTTTTTAAATGGCGACAGCAATCCGGTAAAAAAAGGGGTGTGTTGAAAAATAACCACGGGTCGGTTCCGTATCAATTCTGTTAAATCCCCCTCTAATGCACTCTTAAAAAACAAACTCGGATTTTCGGTAAAAACCAAAAATCGAACGACAAAATGGAAGGAGCATTTTGTTAAAAACCTTTTTCCAAAACACTCTTCTCCGATTGGTGAAACGAGAAAAACGAAAAACCAAATAGCGCTTTGCGGTTTTTACGTACATGGCCCGCAAATCGGTCCTGGGGGTTTTTCCAAACACCCAGTTCCCTTACCAATCATGATTAGTTTGTTTAATTTCACGATAATCGGCAACGACAACTCTCTAAAAACGCGTTTTTACCCCCTCCCCATCTCCCTCGACGTTTTCGCTTCTTTTTCCTCCAAAATAAATTGGAAAGAGAGAAAGGGAGGGGGTGTTTTTTGGTTATTTTGTCTATTTACATTGCATCTGCTAACCCCCTTCCACTATGGATTCCTCCCTTGGTCCGTGAAAGTTTATTTATACTGTTTTACGAAGCGATCTGCAAAACGATACACTGACGGTGATTAAAAGAGGCAGTGGACAAAAACCGATCCTGCGGATTGAGGGGAGAAGACTGGAAAATTGTTCCACTCCCCTGAAAAAACATACCAAAACCAAAAATAAAACACTGATGTTTTACTGGTGCCTCATTGATGGGGAGAAAAACACTTTTTATTGCCTTTAAACCACAACATTATTCCGTTCCTCTGTGAAAAACCAAGTTCTTCTAATGGACAGTGAAAAACTCGGCAATGACCAGAGTTAATAAAATCCGATAACTTCTGCCGTCCTATTAAAAGTTTCTGCAAATGCATGTGTAATGTTTACGGAAGAAATGCATTTTCTCTTATATAATCCAAATTAATTATCAAATATTCTATCTAACCGATCAAATTAATTTTTAATTAATTTGATTTAACACTACATGAACTATTTATTGTTTATAACAATTCTTATAAATTCATTTTACTTTACACAACCAAGGTCCAAAACACCGTCATTTCTGTTGATGGGTCGAATCCCAGAGTGCACTGAATTATCCAGAGAGTATTTGTAAAGCGACCGACTCCTCGTTTCTTTACAGTAATCGAAAGTTGCGTTGGTCGGGATCTAAAAGAACAATATTTGACTTGTCATTATGGAGGTGTAGATCAATAACCAAACAATGCTTCACACAGAGTGATAGCAATTTTAAAAATTGACCGGTGTCGGCTGTTCTAATGCAAGCCCTTTTCAGATAATCTAGAAACAAAGTAACAATATTCAACTAAAAAAGTTGAAAGAAGTTGAAAATTGAGTAAAATAAGTATTGAAACGAAATAATAATGAACAACACCAAGAACAGTCATTCTGTGTGAAGATTTTGGTTAACCGCTAGAAGTCGCTGTCACACATTGGGGGAAAATACAGTCGAGGATCATAGGACTTGCCTACAAGCAAACATAATGAAATGATTTAGCAAAGGCTACTGACATTAAAACGTAGGTGCTATTTCTGGACGACATTTATTCCAACAGAAATGGCGAAGAACAAAGAATTATAGATGAGGACCGATTCTTCTAATCGTTTAATTCTCAAATTTTACTTTAAAACAATAGAATTTTTTTTTTTAATTCATGAATAGCTACATTTAATGAATAGTTGATTTATTAATGTTGATTAAGTTGATTTAATGGATAGTTACATTTTTTAATTAATGAATAGTTACATAGTCTTAAAAAGTTCTTTTGAACTTTTGCCCAGTTTCTGGATGAGGCATAAAATGTTAGTATCATGTTGGAGTTACGTGTTGGAATTTAGAAGGAGAGGACTTAAAAGTTCCAGACGCCCTCCCAAAAAAAGTCAGAGTCTCATCATTCAGAAACTGGCCAAGAGTTCAGCAACGAAAATAAAAGGGTAGTCTTACTCATGAAAGTAGGAGGGAAGAGAGATTATAGACTAAAGAGAAAGAAGACTTACACAAGTCCACAATATGGATATCAATACTTTCATTGGCTGACTTTTTGGTAAGGGCCAGGAACTTCACGGTTAGGTTCTTTCTGAGGATTTTAATAACATCAAGGCTTTTATCAAAACCTTCGGATATTTTTATTATAAATAAATTAAATGATAACCCCTTTGCAAAAACGAAAGCATTGATTTAAATGATTTGCTATTAAATAAATTTATTTAGTTTAAAGCAAAAGATAATTGGGCAGATTATATCTATATTTTCTTTTTTTTTCTTCTTTTGTTTAAACATAATATAAAATTGCATAGAATGCTATGTAAATTTAATTTTCTTGCGACTAATTTTAATGAAAACGTCTTAATATATAAAGAAAGATCAGAAATAACGAATAAAGGACAGTTAAGAAAATTAAATTAGATGAAATATTTTCAACGCTTGGAATGATTATTATATAAGGGTATAAGGAGAAGTCTATTGAAAGTAATATCGCTGTTCAGTTAAAAGACTTTGGTAATACGAGCTTAGTGGTATAATATTCCTCTTCATAAACTAAGCTGCATTTTCAAAATTGTCTCGTATACATTAGAATAAAAGGGATTTTCAGAACAATAGTTATCCTTGAGAGAACTAAGAATTATTAGAGTGAGAATGAGAAAAAAATCATAAGAGGAAAAAGGTTGAAAACAAACCCCCCAGGGCAATAACGAGAGGAAAACCCAGGCTCCACTTTAAGATAGTATTCAAAATTCAAATGAAGAGGCGCCCTTTTCATATGAAATTCATTTTCCTTTCCTCTCTCACGAGTTCATTATACTCGGGGAAAAGTTAACAAATACGAGAGACAGGAGGACCGAGGAGGTTAGAGGATTTCTGGCTTCAAAGTCTAATGACTTGGCCTGGAGAAACAAGACAAGTTGCCCTACGAGATTCTAGAGTTTTAAACGGTATCAAACATTTCGGCCTCGGGTAGGCGAAGTAAAGCAGATATATAGCCAGGTCGGCTTCTCTCGCAACGGAATTGTTTACTTTATATGCATTATTCAGTTTTGTATTGTGTTTCTCCGCCGTCGGAAGACGAGAATATATCCGAGGTGCTTTTCCTAACGGAGTAGGAGGGGTTGAAGTGGCTCGGTTTCCCAGATGGAACTGAGAGAGTGGAATGAAATCAAAATTCATTATGTTTCTGGAAGCGAAATGACGGAGTGAGGAGGTTCTCATCTCCTGATCCATTGCTAAAGACCTCTTCGTGTCTTCACCGTTGTTTTCCGTCGTTCTCCAGCCGTCTCCGTTTCAAAATATCCTGTAATCGCCTCTTTGATTCTTGGCTCACTTGGCTATAATCGTTTTCAAGGTCCCTGGGGTTAAGAGGCCAGTAAAGCTTCGACAGGATGTAGACTCGGTTCACGGTGCCGTCACTAGAACACTGCGTGGGATGGAAGGAGGTCCAGGAAATTAGACTTTCCCACTTGAGAGCTTTGGGAAAGGAATATCGACTTCCTCGTAACATTTCCCTCTATATCTGACATTTTACGAATTCCAATAAGTTTCAGACTTTTATGTACAAATCGTTACCATTTATTTTACAAATAGACTTATTGCAAGCAATTTAACTCCACACTATTGCTCTTTACAAATAAATGTATGCTTAAAATAATATGTCCATCCAAAGTCAATTTGGCTTTACAAAAATAGATCAGACTTTCATTTTCGTTGCGAAAGTTCAAATTAAATATTTTCAATAGCTAAAATACTGCTATGTGTTATACTATCTTTATGGTTATTATTTCCATTTAATTAGCTCGTTGAATGTGTAAATATCTGCATAAAGTTTTAAAATAGCACTAATGAGACCTCAGTACATCTTAGTTGGCCACGATAATGTCTCACCTTGAGCGGAGACGCAAAGCACCGAGTTTTTTTATGTAGATTTTCGTGTGTTTTAGACTAACTTAAATTGCCACCGGAAATACATAATCTGTGAACAATTTATTCTTCTATGGAGTCAAAACTGAATCGGAAATGTATTTCAAAATTTGAAATGTAGCTTCAACATTTTATTTTTAACGCTAGATTGGTACGGCTATAGATTTTTCTTATCGGTGTCAGTTTAAATTCCCAAACTTCGATGACAAAAAAAGGGTGTAAACAATATTTAGTGAATTTTCTTTGGTCAAAATAATTTATTTATATATTCCGACAGATGTGCAGGACACCTGAGGGAGTGTCAGTCCGTGCTTACAGTTATGACCGAGGGTGGACTTGGAGTTGTGACCCAGGGTCACCACGATCCCTAAACACGGAATTTATGTATATGTATGCTGACCGGAGCCGAACCCCTTTAGAAAAAAAACTGGTTTCCAATCACCCTTTAGTTCGTCCAATAATAGAAATCTTGGACAAAATTAAACCGTTTTGCCTCTACTATTATATTTGGTTAAAAATCACCTGGAAATAATTTACATTTTTCGGATAACGTTACTTATTTATTATTCTATAAACTTGTATGTAAATTTATTATTGAAGTAGCTAGCAATATGGTACCCTTATGCCTTTCTAGTCTGCCGTGTAGTTTGTTAGCAACCAGTATGTTACAGTTTAATAGTTGGACTAATGTCATTTGAATATGCGTTAATTATGTAGGGTCTATAATAATCAAAAAGAATTCAATGAGTTTACATCTACAGAGTAGTTGCACGAGTGGAGTTAACATTTATAATTTAATTTACGCAATCTTACAGTCTGTGGGCCGTCATCAATATTTTAAAAATAACTCTTTCTTGCTAAGTAAGAAAAGTTACAGTTTTGTGAGGGACAGAGAATAGAGAGAGAGGGGGGGGGGGTGCAGATAATAGTTATTTATGTAACTAGGCAGCAAAATGGAATTTTGCTGACAAGATTTTAAGTTTTAGATCCGAGCCGAAGGCGAGGATAGGTAAACAAATTTACTGGAGAGGCGAAGCCGAGTCAGGCAAATTACATGTTGACTGACGAGGCGAAGCCGAGGAAGCAAGTAACCTGCTGAGGTGTAACCGAAGCAGGAAATCTTTAAACGAGTCAGGAATGTTTCTTTTGCTGCATAGTTACATACAATATTTTATCTACTAACGGCAGAAAAATTACACTAATTATTATACTCCCTTTTTAATGTATATATAAAAGATTTAAAGAAATTAAATTTGTAAAAAAACGTAAGTTTGAGTCATCAAGAAAACAAAACAAAGGCAAAACAATAAATTCAGGGTTGCCATTTTTTTTATTAACAACTATTTTGTTATTAGATAATCATTGTAAAATAGTAAAATTTGTTTGTCACTATAATTATTTAAGTTATTTTCAAAAAAGATGTAACTATTTAGCAGAATATTACACTTAAATATATAAAAATAAACAATGTGGGAGTGTTTATAACCTGCCATGAAGTAACCTTTTTTTAGTAAAATTTTCTTAAAATGTGACAACCTGTTTGTTATTTTGCTGACACTTTGAACTTTTGCTGACACTTTGATATTTTGCTGACACTTTATTTAAAAGAATCAAGATAAATTACATTTTGCAGACTGAAAACAGTACAACAATGCTTAATTTTGCTGCCGTGAGTAGATAAACAATATTCCTTACTTGTACTGGATTTATTAGACCTAGTAGAACTAACTTGGACAGGCGGAGGCTTGTCTAAACTAATGATCTTATAACATTTTACACAATTAAAAACACAAACATGTATTTAGGTACATACAATATTTCTGATGTAAATTTGTATGACATATTCTATAATTGCATATCACAACTACATAAATTATAAATGCTATTAGTGGTAATGATATTAGATGTGTTCAAGAACGAATAACTGAGGTCTTTGTGTGGAAAAAAAACTAATATAATTTTTTAAGAGAAAACATTAAATATGTTAAAACTAAATTTACATTTTACAACCAGTTTTATTTACGCTCGTGTTTTGCATCCACAGACTCTCCTCCCAGTGTCAACGTGAACTACAATATCGACTCTTCTAAAAAAAATCTGGTAGGGTACATTATAATGGTAGGAAGCCTTTACGATCTGCATCATGTCGCACAAATACATCTTAAACTGCGAGAGCTGGATGGAAGAATATATTTTTGCTTGTTTCGATGATGATAATAAGGATAGGTTTTATATTTCTCATAATTTTTCCCGTGGGTTATGAATGTAGTTATGCTACGATTGGACGGAGAATCAGTAAAAGTGGATGAAAAGCTGTGTGAGAAAGTCATCTGACCCCGCTAAATCTGGTGTCTCTCATTTCACGAAGTATGTTGTTGGTTTTTTTTGCTCCCGAATTCGAGTTCTGTCAATAATTTGTTCGTTTTTCTAGCCTAAGACCTTTCAATCTGAGCAAAAATCCTCTCTTTGAGATTAGAGTATGATCTCCTAATGGTTGGCTTAAAAAGTCGGAGATTTCTTTGGTGATTGTAGTATCAACGAGCCCAAAACAATGAAATTTTGTTGGATCTCTAGTGATATTTACAGTAACGAATAAGACCCTAGTCTATTCGTCTCTTTTACTTTGTTACCCACCTCTTTTATTGAACTAACATATAAGAAGTATAATATTCCTTTGTCCCAAAGTAAATTACACTAAAAATCCCTTTGTCTATTAAATTTGTTACCCACCCTACTTTTCAATATTTTATGGATATAAATATAGGTGATTAACAAATTAAGAGGTGTATGGGAGCACCTTTTATTTTATATTTCCTTCTCTTCAATTTTTATTAAAGAGCAATTTTAAGTCGATTTTTTTGTGGGATGCTCTGCATTATGCTGATGATAATATTGGTGAAGTTTTCTAACTAATAAATAAACTAGTAAAAATAGAGATAATTATTTTAAAATATTGTATATTTTGAAATAAGACTTCTCAATATTCCGTATTGAGCATAGAACATGGTTTTCCTGTAAAATTTTAAAAATTTGATACAATCATTTTCCTCTGCTTAGTAGGTATACATTAATACCTAATAAGATACGATTAATTTATAAGCTATCATGTGAACGCCAAGGTACAGGATAATTTGCAAATCACGTTAGGAATGATATAAGTTGATCTAAACTATAGCAACTAGCATTATCAGTTCTCCTTCATCTCTCAATTTCAAAATTTTGTTATCTCACTACTCCTGTCATATGCTTATAGTTAAAAACTTGTTGATCACTCTCTTAACCCCAGTAGTAGTTCCCTTAATTTTACATGTTAAAGTGAAAACTGACGGTAACTGGTAGGTACATTTACCAGTTTATATTCAAGATTGATATATAGATATGATTTGATGTAATATTTGATATTTGTTTTTTCTGTCAAGATGTTGTAAAACTTTATTGTAAAGTTTGTTTTGCATTATGTCAAAATACCACTATTGCTAATGATAAAGACAGAACGATCGACTTCAGTTGATTTTTTATCAGTTCATATGAGTTTTATGGTTATTGGTGTTTGTCGATAATTAGCTAATACATTATGCTGTTCGATGTCCATTAATGACATCTGGGTTGCGACTTAAGTTATTTGTAATCAATTCAATAATGAGTATTGTTTTTTTTTACAATAAGCAGATTCATTTATGTGTTTGATATCTATGAATATAATCATATTATTCTTCTTTTTAATTTCCGTGTGTTAAATTCGAGTCTTAACGAAGTGCATTCCATATGCAGTTGAGAAGAGCTGTCATATTAGGACGAAAAAATGAGTGAGAGATGTGGGCAGCTAAGAAACAGAATGACGGCTACATATCGATCAGTTGATTTCGCCGAGGTTAGGGTGTTACTAGAAGGGAGAGGAGGTAGAAGGGAGAAGGGAGAATGCACAACTGCATCGGCCCTTCAGGGCCTGGGGTGTAGGGTGGGATGCAACTCTCGATGCACTTCCATGGACCGGCATCCAAACAGGATGCAACAGAAACCCTGACCAATTGCACCGGGTCGGTTGGAGACAGAGATCTAAATATACAAGGTCTCTAGTTAGAACGAGATGGAACATACGAAGGGTCGGATAAAAGGGGTGGGGAGGGCTTTGAAGCCGAAGGAGAGAAAATCAATATGGCCGTGTAGGGTCTAGGGACTGGGAGGAGTCAAGATGGCGTCTCCTCCTGTGCGTTTACTAACCCAATCCGTATCATTGACACGGCAGCACTCCCGGACGTCTTGCCTAGAACCTCTCTATTAGACAAGTAAGTCTCTCTATCAACTTTATACACTAAATTATATGTTTCACACATTTAAATCAAATTTTTTTCATAACGGTCTCGACCGAACACGTTCTGTAGATTAGTGAAAAACCCCTCCCCGAAACCCCATAGAAAAAGGACAGTATAGGACGAAAAAACAGAGGGAAAAAACACAAAAAACAACTAAAAAACCACAACAGGACACACCTTTTTCAAACGGGATAGGTCGGTTAAAGTTTCCGCCCATTTCAGTTTAAAAATAAAATAGGGGTGGAAAAAGAGAGGGTGGTTTATTTTTCCAGGAACGTGGGGGGTTGGGACACTGCGCATGCTTGCTAGGCCTTTTCATTTTCAACCTCTTTCTAAACCCACCCCCCCCCCTCTAACTTTACCCATGCATTTTACTTTTTTTTCCCGCCATCTTTCTTTCTAGCCCCACCCCATCTCTTTTATTCTCATCCATTGTTTTTACTTTTTGTTAATTATGCCCTAGTTTGTTATGTTAAAGCAGAGAAAAGTGGCTATAAAAAAAAAAATAAAATAAAATAAAAAAATAAAATAAATTTGTTGCAAAATATACAGCAATGGCAAATAAGCAAAAAAGAATCAAATTTCATAAAACAAAAACGTTTATTAGGTCATACATAATGCAAAAAAAATGTAATTTTTTACCTTATTTATTCCTTTAGACAATTTCTTTTTAAATTATCGTTTACATGAGAGTAAGGCTACAAATAATTCTGCTCTTCAAATAATGCTCACGAGTAAAAGATGAAAAGAGTATACATTATTTTAAATGGATTTGGTAAAATTGAAATAGTTAAAATTGAAAATGGTTTAAAAATTGATGTTTAGCCACTATGCTTTTATTTTTATTTTTTTTTTTTTTTAGCTATCTAAGGATATTTTTATTTTGAATGGACTCAGAGAAATGATAAAATTCTACTTTTGTTCTGAATAAAAAACACTATAGTATTATATGTTTTTTGGGTCTTTAGGGTTTTTTAGGGTTTGTTAATCACTTTTGTAATTAACAAATAATGAGTGTGAATGTAATGTGTGTACGTTATTAAGATTTGTACATAAATATACACATAAAGCACACATTTACGTGTATATTTACATAGCTTTAATAATACTTAATAAGTTTTTGTGCATAAGGGTAATCTGATTAGGATAATTATGAACTTTTAGTGAGTACGTAGTATGATAACGTGTTATATTTTTTATGTAATCATATTAATATTTTCTAAAGAGTGTAAATAAAAATAATCATGGTGCACTAAATGGTTCTTAAACTTAATAATCGAATCAAGCGTTATTGTTTTATGAATTATTTTAAATTATTACTAAATTAAGTATAAAGTTTTCCAAATTATGGCTTTATTAATCAATTTTACATTATTAATAAATTATTTTACTTTATTTTAAATATGTATATATATATATATATATTTTTAACTTTTTTTTCTATATTTTTTTATTCTTATTTACTTTTTAGTATCTAAGATTTACTGATGCATAAAGAACTAATTCAGTTGTTATCTAAATGTCAAGGAGTTTTCGGCGTGATGTAAACAATTTTTTTAAAATTAAATTATAAAAAAAATAAAAATAAATTGGTAATCGATACACCTAGCAACAAGCAAAGTCTAAACAAATCTAATTATAACCCCAGAGAGGTGTGAAGTGCTTTTAATGGACACATGGAATAAATGTGTCTGATCCATTCGTCTTGTAAATTACCTATAATATTTTCATATAAATGAAACTCCAACAAAAGAAAGTATAAAATAAACTAAACATGTAACATTTATAGTGTGTCTCAAGTGTTTTTAATTTTTAAGGCAACATAATATGTATAATTACTTAGTAGTCAACGTCCGCCGTTGGTATTTCTGCCATTCGGTAACATGCTAACCAGATAGGTTGGCACAGGTTGTTTCGGGCATCTCAGCTGCTAGTCCAAGGCTGGTGAGCAGGAGGCGTTCATCCATTTTTTTTCCGGTGGTGTCAAAGGACGGAAGCTGAGGGTACAGATTGGTGATTGTGCATGTTTTGCATGTTGTGTAAGGTTGTGTCAAGGTGGGGAAGCTGTGGCAACAGCTTTGTTATTTGTCATATTCGGCATGTTGTGAAGATGTTGTCAAAATTACAGAAGCTGTGGGTATAGCTTGGTGATTGGACTTATTCGGCATGCAGTGTAGATGTTGTCAAAATTACAGAATGAAGCTGTAATTTTTGTCAAAATTAGAATCTGTATTTTTGGGTACAGCTTCGAGATTGGACTTATTCGGCATGTTGTGTAAGTGTTGTCAAAATTACAGAAGCTGTAGGTACAGCTTCGTGATTCGTTACGTTCGGTGGAGGACACCTCTTGTCTCTTTTTTTTAATGAAAAAAATGCATTTTCCAATTATCAAGTTATCGCTTTTTAAAGTGCATTAATAATATTAAAAGAAGTTAATTATATAAAGGCGAACCCCAAATGATAATTTAGAATAGAGCATTACTTCATCTTCATCTTATTGATTGTGTATAAATAAAATTTAGAAAATTTATAATTACTTTGTAGGTACTTCAGTCAAATATTAAACTAGGTACTTTGAATCAGCTTTTAAAGTTGGGAAAGAATGAGAATTAAACAGGCACTGAAGGAGGGAAAGGGCAGGAGACATAACTAATAACAATTTGCCTTTGATTTTGATTTTCTCGATAATACAAAAACCTTGTAGGTTTAAAGCTTTTTAGTACAACAAACCACAAATAGGTTTTTTGTCGCTTTGATTTATAAACTTAAGAGTTCCTTATTTAAAATTCAAACGTATTATAGCGTTTTTCATCCGCAGTGGAAAGAGAGGCAGTGCTATTTATCAAAACTGTGTTTTTCCTCCCGAAAAACGATTATTTAGCTTTTTGCTAAACATTTATGAAAGTGTAATGTAGAAGAATTAATTGCCGGTTATTTTGTTCATAATTGGCCTCGTTTAAAACCTTTTTGGTGAAAATGCGATGGGAGGAGAAAGAGACCTCAATTTTCTCTGATGGTGTTGTCGGGAAAGGGGGGGGGNACACAAGACTAACAACTTTAAGATAACTTTAGACTAGCTCTTTAAGGGGGGGGGTTGATGGGAAAAGTGGGAGGTTCGGTGCAGAAAAGGAAATTTACTAAAATGCTTAACCATTAATCTCCCCTTTTTCTAGGGGAAGGGGGAGGAGATTTTAATTTATTAGAAAATTTCCATTTTGGGAATTTTCCCACGATGTAGTAAAAGGTTCGAAAAGGAAAAAGGTGGAGGGTTAGTTTTCACCGGTTTCAAATTAATTTGAGGTTTACCACAGTGAAACGGGATTTTACAAGCACAATCAAAAAAGAAAATAAAGGGACAAAAGAGCGATCAAGTTGCACCTATGACAGTATCACACTCTAACCGATATTAAATGAACTGCGAAATAAATACCTATACTTAAAAAAATCGGTCTGAGACAACTTAAGAAATCTTTCTCATATAGAGTTTATAATTACTTTGCCCAGTGTATTCTGTTGATTATTTTTCGAGATTTCATAGGTACATTTAATTATTGTTGAACATTTTAATAAAAAATGATAACTTTTTCTCGGCGGGAAATTGAACTCGGCCCGGTCTCCGTCTGCGTTTAAAGCTATTTTCTCAAGAACTAGACTCCTCTGGGAAAACAGCTTACGTCGTTACATTCGTATTTAAATGGACTACATTGTGGAATTTTTTACCCATCTTATTCCAATCATCGGAACCGTTTTTGCGATTTTGTTTTTCATGTTTTTGGGTATTTTGGTTTTTCATATTTTGTACCCCCCAACTTGAGGCTAAATTAATTTTCTGTCTCGGGTTATGATTTTTCTGAACATGTGTGCCAAATTTCATCAAAATAGGCCCAGTTGTTTAGGCTCCACGCGTCTGCAAAGATGTAAGGCAGACTACAGATGACAAGAATGCAGACGACAGACAGACCTTTTTCAAAAACTTGTAAATCCATCAAATATAAAAATTGAATTTTCGCACCATCAATACCGGTTTACATAAGAAAGGAAAAAAAAGATAATTACATAACTTTTTTTATATTGTCTTTCTAAATAAACGGAATATGTTCAAACTCATTTACTTCGTTTATCAATTTTTAGAAAAGGAGCAACCAAAATAGAAATTAATTTTAGTATGGTTCATACCCAGGCCCATACTATCAATAATTCTTATGTTTAAATAGATTTATTAGGGAATACGATTTGTAAAATCTTATTCCATAAAAGGCTCTACACACGACCACCCGACCGTCAGGGCGAACGGAGTTGGCCCGGACAGTTGGAGCGTGTGTAGGCTTGTCGGCGAACTAAAACTGCCGGACCGAACCCCCAGCCTGTCGAGTCGGTTTGTGTCGGCCGACTTCTCAACCCGACACGACCAAACTCCTCATAAAGAGAGAAGTTTGATCGTGTCGGGTGGTGTGGAGAGATGGCCGTGACAAGGATTTTTGGGGATTTTGGTCGTGTCGGGTCGTGTGTAGAGATAGCCCCGACAAGGATTGTCGGGATATTTGGTCGAGTCGGGTGGTCGTGGTCATGGTCGCCTTTAATGGGCTCATCATTGTTTTATACTCCTGTGACCAGTCGTCCATTAATAGGATGCGAGGTAGCCATGTGCCATACTATTTGTACGAAAATTTTAACATAGTTTAGTTTTTCTCTAAATAATGAACGGCTGATTTCGAAGAAAACTATACTCAATCAAGCTTGCTCACCTGTTAATGTTTTCTACTCACAAGTAATGTGAGTTAATGTTTTCTAATCAGGTATAGAATGTCGACAGAAGGTATTATGTGGCCAAATTGACAATACCTACTCACATCCTACTACAGAACTTAAGGACATAAGAATCATGTTAATAACATAATAATTATACCTTTGTAGGTATTGATAAACTAATAATGTATAATGTATAACTAATAATGTAATAAGTAATAATAATGTATTTACTTAATTGGGCTTTGTATCATATAACTAAGTACTATGACAAGGATTTTTGGGGATTTTGGTTGTGTCGGGTCGTGTGTAGAGATGGCCCCGACAAGGATTTTAAATTCTTGTTCTTAAATTCAATTTCTCGTATTAAAGGGCTCCTTGCTCAAAATACAATTACAAATACATCCGGGTTTTAAGTTCTGGAGGTCATAAATGTTGCTACTCTACTTTATCACTTCTACTAATGTAATGAAAGGGGTCTAATATTATTTTTGAAACACACTCACACATTACCTCTGCAATTACTCCTTCAAAGAACCCTCCTCTAAATCATTGAAATTCCAGCAAATTCTTTTCAACTCATGACTTTAATGAACCTTAACCTTGAAGAAGTGAACCATCCAAAAGGCAACTTAAATATGGTTTCATGAGGCTTCAGTCTTTAAAGTTGTAGCCTGTTTGCACACAAAATCAACAAATTTAAGATGGTTTGAGGCGACAGCCTTTAAAGTTGTAGCCAACCCCTCACACAAGACTAACAACTTTAAGATAACTTTAGACTAGCTCTTTAAAGTTGCTTCCATTCCCGTTTGGGCACTAGACTTGACACAGCATAATGATGGTTTTAGACTATTGTCTTTTAAGTTTTAACCATTCCACTTTGAATTGGAATATATTATAATATTTATTTGAGTTAATATATTTCTTTTTTGCAAATTACCGCTTTTTAAAGTAGTATCGGATCTGATTTTATACCTAATTTATCTTAATCTGTTGATTTCATTTGAATTAGTAATTTATAGTGGCTTTAGAGCTTCCTGGTAAATTACTTTGGTTCTTAAGTCGCAAATTATTTAATATATTTAAAATTAAATTTTTTACGCATTTATACACGTTAATCCATGTAGAATGTGCAAGGATTCTTGTCTTAAGTTGTGAGTACTGGGGTTACCTCGGTTAAAACTCCTACGGAACGAAACTATTTGTTCTTTCACGTCCGGATAAATAAATTGAATAATCTGGCACCGCTAACATATAGTGTTTTAGTGTACATTTGGTCCAGGTGTAACATTTAATTAAGCTTTAACTCGAGTTGTTTTTGAATCGGGGTTTTCGCTGCACTCCCGGTCTCCGCCGGTCGCTCTAGCTAGGCGTGAATATATAATTTTAAGTCGACTAAGCTTCCGACGTTGCGGTCGGACGGCGCTAATAAATTTAGAATTAAGTTTTCGAGAGGAAGGGAACGAGTTGCGAGGGCGGTAAAGAAAGGGTCAGGAAGGGCCTCCCCCCCTCGTCGCCCTGAACAAAGGGGCTTTAATAATTCAAGCCAAGGAGGCTCATTATACATAGGGGCTTTCTTAGCTTCTAATCAAAATTCCGGCGGGGTTTTCTTCCCGGAGCCCTGGTTGGAGGAGTCTTGTTATTTCTCCTTGCCTTTATTTAATCCGGCCAAGTTATTCAAAGGACGTTCCGCGGCCCCCCTCCCCCCCCCCCGCTTCCCTTCAGGCTTAAATTGTAAGAACAACATCAAGTTTTAATTGAAACATCGCCTCACCGGACTTGGGCTTCGCTTTTCTCCGCACTTTGTTTACGGGAGAAAAGCGCGTCTTGAATATAATGGAGTTTTAGTTTCCTAAACCAACAGGGCTGGGCAGGAGTTCGCAAAGGACCACGTGCTATTTTAAAGCCGAGTCTACTTATATTATCTTTGAGCGTTAAAGAAACCTACTTTAGACCGGAGGATTAGATCGAAGAAAAGCTGGAGAAGCGACGGAACAAGTTTACATCGACTAATCCTTCAAGACGATCACAGCCCGTAAGAATATAATGCCCGGCGTAATTAGCGATACCACCCACAAGTACATTAATGGCTGGAGTTCACTTGAATCGAGTACTTAAATTATGCTTAAATAAAATTTATTAACCCTATCTTTTCACAACAGTTCTTAATATTATAACTTCTATAAACCCATTTACTGTCCTCCAACCCTCTCCTTTTACGCTTTACAGTCATGTGTTATGGGATTAGCAGTGAGTGGCTCTGCAGTTAAAAATATAGGTTCTGCAGATTTGAAATATGCCGCAGAATCCTAACTGCCAAGATATTTATTAAATCAAATAAAATTTTACATTATTATGTCTACTACTCCTTTCTCGCTATCAGTTTCTTACCAGATGTTTTATTATTTAAAGATATTTAAGATTAAAATAACGGAAATTTCGTCAGCAAAATATTATATTGAATGATCTATTTGGTTTCCAAGATTTATTAGCGAATTCGAGTCCTTAGTAAATTTAGACAATAATTTGGGTTATTTCAGGTCATTAAGTTTTTATTAGATACAAAAAAGACAAAATGGTATATTATTTTTTTCAGAATGTCTATTAGTGTATAATGTTCACGTTTTTAAATTTAAAATACCTCTCATTGTGGCTGTTATTTTCGAAGGTTTAATAAAGTTTATCCCTAAATCTGGTCACTCTATTTTTAATGTAGTATAGATGTACGCGTTGCTGTAACTTTGTTTCAGCTTTTATACTATTGCAAAACAAGATTAAAATCAAATAATTTTATAACTCTGTCCTCAAATGCTTTATTGCCTAAAAAAAATACCAGCTTTCCACGTATTGATACGTAGTAGTCACTGACAGTGAGGTTTTTATAAACTCGTCCAATTTGAGGAAGAAACTTGACTATGGAATTCATTCTAAAAGTGATAACATAAGTGTCGAATATGTATAAGTCGAATAAATAATAATAAAGTCGGATAGGAAAATGGAGGAGTAAACGCACTTATGTGTTTTGTTACAAATGGTTTCTTGGTTGTTACAAATCTTTTCTACAGGGTGTAAAATTATTATGCTAAGATAAATATTCTTATATAAACTAAATGGGCTATTTCAAAGTCTGAAAACGTTTTAGTATCTGGTCGGAAGATCTGTGTCGGCCCTTCCTGACTCTCAGCCGGAAAGTAAAATCCTTGGGGGGAAGTCTTCTCTAGAAGACCAAGACCCAGGATTTACATTTTAGAAACAGGGATAGAGGGGGTAAGGGGTCTCACCATTTCCTCTCTCAGATTTACCAACTTAATGGCGTGAAAACGGAAATTTCAGCCGCCCAAAAAGGCCAAACGACCTCTTTCCCTTGGTGGGGTCTTCGTCGTGTTTTCTCATTACCGGCCACTAATTTTAAAGGGCTGTAACTTTTACTAATCTTAGTTTATCTTGGATTTTCACTAAACTACCTTAGCTTTAGAACGATAAACTTCCTCACGTAGTATTCAGAACAGTTTAAGAACGATCCCGTTTTAACATACATTTATGTCTTCTCTTTTGACCATAAAAGAAGAGATTTATAGTTTAAATAGTAGATGCTATCATGCAGCCGCAATACACTTTTGCGATACTGGTTTAGTATCCAATTAAAACATGTTCTCTAGAACAGTATACGCACTTAATTATAATAATCATTGTAGCTAATACATATTGAAAAGGCTATTATAGAATGCGTGCAAATTAGCATACATTTTCTCTGAGCTATTCATTTAAAACTTAATGAATTAAAACATATAAGAAGCAACTTACATTTCAGAAAAATTCAAACCATTGGTCAAACACCAATTTTTTTTTTTTTAAATACTACAATGTAGTGCATATAGCTTTTTTAAACTTTTTTCAACAATTACTCTTCAGAACTTTTTACGTGTATGTATAAACATTTACGTGTATCTATAATTACATATTATATGTATTTGGGGGCATTGTGTCCCCCGCCAAGTCAAGCACAGCCGTACACTCTTACTGGAACCAATTCAAGGCTCTTTGGACCCCCTCTATTATCATATTAAAGATAATTTAGTAGTATGAAATTAATTTTAAATTAGAGTTCATAACAAACTAAACTAAAAATAAATATTTCACACTTATTATGAGCCTAAAGTTTAGTTATTTTTACACTGACCAACTGATCTATTTACTGACTCATCCAAATTCTAAGCACTTCTAGCAATCCCTTCTCTGTCCCACAAACTGTTTGCTGTTATTTAATTTATATTTTTCCTATTGTTTATATTAAGATTTCTTTTAAAGAAAAATGTTATTCAGTTTTTTGACACACGTATTATTAACATAAGTATTCTTGCGAGGGTGATAGTACATATATTTAGTGTGGTATATATATATCGCACTAAATAAGAAACCAATATAGCTGAAAATCTTTAGTACATACTTATATAAGTTAGTTTGAGTTTGGAAACTTTATCAGGGTAAGGGGGTAGTTATAGTCTATAAAATATTCTGCGATAGTAACTTAGAGACGAACTTTAATTTAGGGCTCCTTAGTTATACCAGCTCCTTCATTGTTAATATTTAAGAATTTGAAAATTCGTTTTATACAGTAATTAAAACAATGTTTACATACTACGTCGGTGAAAAGTCAATACTTCTTTGTTAGTGCGAAGAGAAAATTTAGTATATTGTTGACAGAGCGAGAAGCCTTACTCGTTAAGAAGTTTTTGCACGTGTAAATTCTCTCTACCAGAGTTTTACGTTTAAAAGTAAGAACCGAGTCAAAGAAGAAAAGTTAGGGGCTCGGGTTGAAGAGACGGAAAGAGAGGTGGGTTTTCCCAAGTTTTAAGTCTTTTTCTTTACTGGGCGGGGCAATGTTTGTCGAGGAAAGTAATATGGGAGGGGATCGTTAGGACCAGAACCTCCTCAACTTTAATATTGCAAATGTTGAAGGTTTTCAAAGTATAAGTAGAACCAAGTGCTGTAGGGAAGAAGTTAATTTCAAACTTGGTTGCCTACACCGAGAAAAGGAAAAGACTTCTCTAGGGGGGAGGCTCTTTATACCGGATATAGCAGAAATATTCCTTACGTAGAGTTTCGTTATTAACACAGCCCTCGGGCCCCCTTATTAAATCCTGAGGACTTTAATTTAATGTATAAAATATGATCCCTCAAGGAAAGTTTCGGAGAATTTCACTCGGGATAAACTTTCTCTGCCCCTAATATTAATTAATTTTAAAGTTGGCGACGGGGGCACACCTCCCCCTTCCCCCGGTCTAAATAATGAAAGTGGGCTCAATAAGAAAGCGAGCGTTTCTTGAGCGGCTCCCCCTTCTCCTTTCCTTCTCTTAATGGCGCGCTAGCGAATCGAAGCTTTTTGTAAACAGGGCTTTATGGGCCATTAAGGCGCCCCCGTTCCATCAGTTTTATTGCCCGTATAAATCTGGGGCCAAAGGAAATCTCGGCTAATCCTGGGGCCCCCGCCACCAACCTGATTATCATGAATAACGGCTTCCTTGCATCAGCTATTTATTTTCTTCTCTCGCAAAATATTATGGTTTTCTCTCCCCCTTTTACTTTAACCCTTAAGAAAGAAAACAACATGAAATAATACAACCCGACGAAAAAACATTATTTAAACCTTCTTCTTTTACAATCCCCGTAATTAATTATTGCGTACGAGCAAAAAAGTCATCCAATTATAAGGGCGAATGAAAAAGCAAACGCCTGGTTTCATAAAAAAGACGCACAACTAATTGAAAATATTAATTAATAACAAAATTTGATATTTCTGCGAGACAAACTATGTTTCTACATTGTTAGCAAGAGAAAGAGTACCAAATAATTGTATTCCTCTTATCCAAATAGATATTAGTTATAGATCGGCTTTTAATCATCTGTATTTAATGTTAAGCGGTTTCAGATTTTGGAGCATTAAGACTTTGCAATGATTTACAAAATTCATTCTTCTAAATATTTTAAATCCTACATTTGTTAACCTATATGCTAACGTATATGCTTAATAATCTACAAACTCTATAAAGTTTTTGGACACAGGTACTTTCCTGTAATTTTTATTTTTAACATGATATTTCATAAATATGTTTTATTATTTTTCAGATACTCATGGAGAGGGAGAGAGGACAATTAGAAACTGGTTAGAAAGACAGAATACCTGATGAAGCAAGTTAGGACATTGGAAGATCACCACATATTTAAACCAGATGAAGTAACTAAAGGACATTTAAAGGTCACATCATTTCTTAAACCTGATGAAGCAATTAAACGAAATTTATAGGTCACCACACTCTTTAATCATTAAAATTCAAAAGTAATGACACGTTTGACTTTATTTGAATTTCCACGTCAAAGCAACGCAGCAAAAATTTTACTTTTTGATTCATCATTGAAAAGTCCTCAAAATAATTTCAAATGACGTCAATTTTTTTGGAGGAAAAAACAGAAATTATTTACGAATTAAAATTCATGGAAAATTTGTATCAATTTTCTTTATTGACCATTCAATTTTGTCTCGATTATCAAAAATAAATTTAAATATGGTTTGCAAAATGAAGAATAAATTAAAAGTAAAATTAATTTCACACATTAATTTTTGCTTTAATCTATCTATAGCATAGATTATTTTATCTATATCTATGCTTAACAAATTATTTTCAGGTGAAATATTGTCTTAAATAACATAATAAATGTGAAATAGTTTTAAATATGTGATAAAAAATCAGTTTCATCTAATTTAATTTGATTTTTTTTTTTTTCACTTTTTTTATATTTGTTTATCGTTTTAAATTTTATGGTTAGGATGATTGTGTACTTATTAATTAAAAAGATTCAGATACAAGAAAATTCAAATTAAGAAAATTTCAATGCATTTTACAAATAATATGATAAAATTACTTTACGTATTGTAATAGATTACCCTCACTTATCGTTTTAAGTATTATTATTTTACGTCCAATTTACATGATAGAAAGAAAAATAAATAAATTATAATTTTATCGTTTTTAAAAATAAAGAATTCAATATACACTTCTCTAAATTAAATAATTTATCATTAATAATTTTAAATCATTAAATAATTTATCTGCTGACCACTATTCAGCAGTTACTTGCGGCCTTACAGTTGATTTTAAATATTGGGGGAAATAAGATTTTTTTTGTACCTTTAAAAAGATGAAGTACCCTTATATCTTTGATACCTCTAACCACATCGATATTTTTAAAGATGCTTTTCATTCTGGGTATAGGTAATTGTGGCAGTTAATCTTAAATTTTAGGTAGAAAAATATTACGTTTTTTGTTCCTTTGAAATAATAAGAAAATTTTAATGTTAAAAGGAAGTAAAAAAATGTGGATGCCTTCAGCCAACTCAATTCAGATTTTATGATGTATAATTTATGTATATAAAGCTGCCAAACATAATTTAAAAGCAAATAAGTTAATATTCATTTTAAACTTTAACTTAACTCTTAAAACTTATTACTTCTGAAATTTAGTAACAATATTGGTTTATCGGTGGATTAAGTACAATTTAATTTAATTGGTTAACATTAATTCACGAGCCTTGTTGACACACAAGAGCATGTTAGTTTAACTGCATTGACATTAAAAATAGCATAAAATAATATTATATTTTATTTGATCTAAAAATGTAAAATAAAAACTCTAATTTATGAGGTAAATATAAACACCAATGTTTATTTATAAATAAATATTCATATAAATACTTTAAACTGTACAGTTTGAATTTTAAAACATTAATAACTAGCAGTGTCATGGGGTATACATACTCTACGAAAGTTTTCTTTTTAGGTGTCGAAATTTGGTGATTTATCAAAAAGTCGAAAAATGTATTATAATATTTGTACTTCAAAAACAAGTGTAGTTAAAGCCTGTGAAAAAGGATTGATGAACGAATTTCGAATATTTATTTTGTCTTGTAAAGTATACAACTGAAAGAGAAAATTAACATTTAAATAAATAAAGTTGAAATGAAGTGAATTTCTCTTGTGTGGCAATGACGGGAGTGGATGGGTTGTAGAACAAAGGTTGATTGAACGTTTTGGTTAGTGGGTTCTCAGGTTGAAGTTTACTACATTAAATGTAAGAGTGCCTGTGTGTTCCGCTGTAGAATGTATTCCAGTTTATTCGGGCCCCTTTCTTGTCTTTTGAAATATAATGTTTGAGACCCGAGGGATCCTGGCAAGATCGGCAGGACCTCAGTAAGAAAACCCATCTGAGATCGATCGCTTCTGGACTTGCCCTAGGACGAGGAGCTTTCCTATTGTTTCCCGAGAAAAGGGTTTTCGCCTTCGAAGGGGAAATTGCCAAGTGTTCTGGTACGAGACAATGGCGGAAGGCATTTATCACGATATTGTTGTTTAAGACGGAGGAGGGTTTTCTCAAGTCAAGGGGTAGTATGAGAAAGTCATTTATATTAAGGTTATATATATAAGGAGAAAAGGAACGCTAAGGTTTTGAAGGATGAACGCCATTAATAACCTTCTTGCCGGGGAAGGTTGGGAGTCCCGTGACGTCGTTTTCCTTATAAGACGGCCGTGTTTTTGCTTTTAAGGTTTAAGGTTTTGTGTCGAACACAGATAAGACCCGAAAGTCTAAATACGCAAGACGTTTCCAGCCCATTTATTAAAAGCTTCGTCTTCTGCTGCAGAACGAACAATTCCTCTCCTCTCCCTCTTCGCCCGATCTTTTGACTAATGGCGGCTCTGACTCCTACCACCTCTACAGACCCTATAATTTAAACCAGCGAATAATTTCTTCCATTCCCCCAACCGCCTCCTTTTCTCTTTCTTAAGAAAATCCTCTCTTTCTCGGTGTTTTCGTGTGTCGCCATCATTTTCTTGAGAGCGAATTTTCTCTTACTTCTACCCCCCGCACCCCTCGAGAAACAATTATTCTCACCGAGTTTCTTTAATGAGTTTTGAACGGCGACAAAGGGGTCTTACCTCCGGGTGGTATCCACTAATGGAAAACCTGGTGGAGAAAACCTGTACTAGAAAGCCTTTCATCCACCCCAACCCCCGGGGTCTAGAAGAGAGCCTGCCCCCCCCCCCCCCCCCCCC